>JAHTMQ010000440.1:0-192717 GCA_019327925.1 Leucocoprinus sp. KB1807203
GTCAACTAAAAGTCCATACCAAAAATACATGAAGAAAAATAAGCTGAAGACTTTGGTAATAAAATACATAGTAACTTATAGGATCTTGTAGCATTCTTTCTCTTTGCTATATACTTTTTGGCTCCATTACTCCTGAATTTACCTCTCCTTCAGATAACATTCCACTACTCCAAAATATGCAGCCACAACAAGCAACAGAAAATTAAGGTACAGTGTATAAGCTGAGGCCAAGGTTATTTTACTTCTTTATTATCACTATATTCTCTCTAGACCAGCTGTAAAACCACTAGACCAGAGAGCAACATCTCTTATTTTATCTAGTAGTGTTATCAATAGGCAGTAAATGCCCTTAGTGATTACCCTGGATAGATGTTCAAGAAGAACTCAATGAAGTTCTTTGTTGGATTGGACTTCTACTTATACTACTTTTACAGTGGCTGTACTTGTCATAACTTGGCAAAATGGCTAAAGCTATTATTTACTTTTCTTTTCTTTTCTTTTCCTTTCTGGACTTACTATATAAGGATAGAGCACAAGAAAGTATCACATAACTAAATGTTATAGAGTCACAGGGTTATAAGTCACAGTCAGGTGACATCATATGACTAAGTCACATGGGAACTGTGGGAAGATAGTGCACAGACCATATAGTAGTTGTATAAGTAGTATAGGAAATTTAACAGGAACTCCATTGAGTTCTTCTTGTTAACTCAGACTAGAAATAGTTCTAAGACGTCTTAGTCTAAGTCCTTATACCAGAACTCAATATCCACTTCTTGAGCACTGTCTGCCTTAGACCTTGCTCACTCTTACTCTCATATAAATCAACCCTTGGCTGGTGGTTATACCGATCACTAGCCACCTCTATATATAGCCAGGCTCTTGGCTTAAGGGGACTTTGCAGTCAGTTAAGAACTGCAGGTGGAGATATGGTACCAAACCTAGGCATTGTATTCTAGACCTGACCTTGCAACTGGGTGGTGTTATTAGTTATTGTTTTCCTAGTAAAAACCTTGTGCTGTGCTCCATTGTGAGTGGTACATACAGAGAAGTGACAGTTATTTCTAGAAGGCTATCTAGAGTAGGGATCCTCTCCTTGAGGTGATAGTTTAACCCTATTATTAAGGCAGTAGTTAGTAGAGCAGTAGGCACTTGGTTGGGTGAAGATCTTGTACCCCAGCAGACATAGTTGTAATTAGCAAGAATCAACATTACTTCCGTACCCTTGTAGAGACGTAACACCATGTCTTTGCAACAATACAATTTATTAATGAGCAACTTGCTCAAACAAAAGCATGCCCTTTATCACAAATGGCCACTTACTGATTTGTGATTGCTTGATTTGATAATCAAAGTGTTCAAAAAAGCAAAGTTAGACAAGCAGCAAAAGATGTTAAGTCTGAGGTTTATCCTCAGACATACAGTTCTTAAATACATAATTGTGGTGGTCTGTGCACCAGAACAGCCTACTACATGATCACTACCTATTGTTCTACATATAGGAGTGCTATTGCTCTTGAAATAGAGATAACCTAACCATCTTAGGGCAGTCCTTTGTTCTATTCAAGGACAGATGATAATCTATGAGTAAAGATTAGTGTTATGTGCAAACATTGAGGACCTTGTATCTCCATGGGATCTTATCGCCTCGGGATCTATTTATAGCCGAAAGAAGCGCATTGAAGAGAGCTTCACGATGGTTATTGAAGCGATTGATTATGTTAAGCGGTTCCTGAGATATCGGCAATTTAGTGTCTGGTGACTTGGTGATCACTGACTGATCTGCTGATAACTCAGTGAATACTGATTTCTTTGAGACATTTTTGGTACTGTTTGAAAGGTCTTCTTAAGAGCTTCTGGTGGCCATTTAGATCATTGAAATTGGTCAAGTATTCCTGGAGTTATGGTCCAAATGAAGTTTGTGACACCCTTACTTCATTAAGGGCAAAATTAGAAGGAAAAAAGAAATGAGAATGTTGGAGTTGCAAAGGGTTTGGGCACCTGGCCTGAAATTGCAGGAATAAGGAAGGAAAGGAGAAAAGAGGAACTGCTCCCCAAAATAAATTTGAAGTGTTGTCAAGTAGAGTGATACAGTGTAATGTGAAGGAGAGGATGATAAGGAAGCAGGAGATGGTGAAAGTAGAATGTTTTGAGTGTGGAGAGAAGGGACACAAGTGCAGAGAGTGTCCTCTTTGGAAACGAGAAAAGAAGTTGCAAGTGGTAGAAGAGACGGCACGTGTGGCCATACTACAAAAGGTGCAGCAAAAAGAGTAAAGGAGGAGTCCTGCACACATCCTATGACAAAAAGCACAGGAGCACTATGGAAAGAGCATTCCAGATGAGGTATGCCTGTTAGAGCTGGAGTGGTATACAAAGGAGGTGATAGTATCATATATAGAGTGTGAAAGGTGTGGATGGAAAGGATGCCATATGGAGGAGAATAGAGAACAGGGAGTGATTTCAGACAGACAGAAGTGGTATAGATGTCAGAAAAGGAAGAAGACAGAGACAGCGTGCTCCAAAAAAAGAAAGGTGCAGCAGAGCAGTGCACAGGCAGGAGCCCCGGAAAGCACAGCAAAAGAGGAGGGTAGGCAAAGGGAGGTCAAATAAACCTTCAAAATGCTGAGAGAAGTGTGGTTGGATATTGGGATAGAAAAGATAGACACTCATGAGGGTATTATAGTAAAAGCACTCTTGGATAGTGGTACAACAGGGATGTTCATGGATAAGAGAACAGCAGCAAAACATGGGTTTATTGTCATGACTTGGCCAAACAACTAAGTCATTATTTATTTTCTTTTCCTTTTCTTTTCTTTATTAAAAGAACCAATGGATGCATGAGAAGAAATGACTCAAAAGAAATACATAGGACTTTATAAATAAAAGTAAATACTGAAATGTATATAAGTAGTGTACAACAAACAAACAAGAACTCTATTGAGTTCTCCTTGTCAACCTGGACTAGAAGTGTGATTAAGTTGCCTCAGGCTAAGTCACTACACTAGAACTTAATTCTATATCTAGAGCACCATCCACCTTGGACCTTGCTCACCCTTACTCTCATAACCATCTCAACCCTCAACTGGTGGTCACTACAACCACTAGTCACCTCTATATATAGCCAGGCCCTTGGCTTAAGGGGACTTGTCAATCAGTTAGGGATTGACAGTGGAAGTGTAGTACCAAGCTCAGGTATTGTGTCTGTCACAAACTTCATTTGGACCATAACTCCAGGAATACTTGACCAATTTCAATGATCTAAATGGCCACCAGAAGCTCTTAAGAAGACCTTTCAAACAGTACCAAAAATGTCTCAAAGAAATCAGTATTCACTGAGTTATCAGCAGATCAGTCAGTGATCACCAAGTCACCAGACACTAAATTGCCGATATCTCAGGAACCGCTTAACATAATCAATCGCTTCAATAACCATCGTGAAGCTCTCTTCAATGCGCTTCTTTCGGCTATAAATAGATCCCGAGGCGATAAGATCCCATGGAGATACAAGGTCCTCAATGTTTGCACATAACACTAATCTTTACTCATAGATTATCATCTGTCCTTGAATAGAACAAAGGACTGCCCTAAGATGGTTAGGTTATCTCTATTTCAAGAGCAATAGCACTCCTATATGTAGAACAATAGGTAGTGATCATGTAGTAGGCTGTTCTGGTGCACAGACCACCACAATTATGTATTTAAGAACTGTATGTCTGAGGATAAACCTCAGACTTAACATCTTTTGCTGCTTGTCTAACTTTGCTTTTTTGAACACTTTGATTATCAAATCAAGCAATCACAAATCAGTAAGTGGCCATTTGTGATAGTGTCTAAGACCTGACCTTGCAATTGAGTAGTGCTCAGTAGTTTACTTGTAATCCTTTTGCTCTATAAATCTTGTGCTAAAGCCCCATTGTGGGCTGTACATGCAGAGGAGTAATGCTGTATCTTTAGGAAGGTGTTTAGATTAGAGATCCTCTCCTTGGGGTGATAGTATAACCATAGTATTAGGGCAGTAGCAAGTAGGGCAGTAGATGTCTAGCTGGGTGAAGATCTTGCGCCCCAGTAGATGTAACATTAGTAAGATCACTCTTATTTCAACTTTTCTGGAGATGTAGCACCATGTCTCTAGAACAATACAACTCTCTTATGGGCAGTATGCTCAACCAACAGCATGCCCTGGCTAAACTAAGGGCAAAAATAGAGGGAAGGGAAGGAAGGGTGTACTGGGGGTATAGAAAGTTTGGGCACCTGGCCTGTAACTGTAGGAACAAGAAGGAAAAGGAGAAAGGAAAACCAATTCCTCAAAATAGATTTAAGGTGATAGTGAGTAGGGTAATGCAGTATGGGGTGAGAGAGGAAGTGAAAGTAAGGAAACAGGAGACAGTAGAGGAAGGGGTGCAATGTTTCAGATGTTGGAGGATGGGACACTACAAGTGGGAGTGTCCAAATATTAAGGAGAAGAAGAAAAGGAGAAGTGAAAAAGCAGTATGTATAGTCAGTCTGCAAAAGGCACAGCAGGGAGGGAAGCCAGCACATCCCAATTGGGAAAAGGTATAGGAATACTGTGGAGTGGAGAACATACCAGAAGATGCACAGCTGTTGGAGTTAGGATGGATAACAGAAGAAGTCATAGCAACCTACATAGGATGTAGATGGTGTGGAAAGAAAAGAATGCATAGGGAAGACAACAGAGGACAAGGAGTTCTCAGAGGAAAGAGGTTAGAGGAAGTTGAGTAGTGTAGGTGCTCAAAGCAAAAGAAAGAGAAAGGAGTAATGGCACACTCCAGAGAGGGAAAGGTGTAGCAGGGTGGCATATGGAAAGAAATTCCAAAAGGTACAGCTAAAGGGGAAGACATGCAAAGAGATGTCAGGGGAACACTCAAAATGTTAAGAGAAGTATGGCTAAACATAGGGATAGAGAAGGTAGACACACATGAAGGCATAACAGTGAAAGCACTCTTGGATAGTAGTATGACAGGAATGTTCATGGACAAAAGAATGGCAGCAAAACATGGGTTTAAGCTGCAAAGGTTAGGAAGACTGGTGGCAGTCAGAAACATAGATGGAATAAACAACAGTGGAGGGGCTATTACATACCAAGTAGAAGTAAACATGTACTACAAAAGCCATGTAAAGAGGATGAGAATAGATATATGTAATCTGGGGAAAACAGATATAATATTAGGGATGCTATGGTTGCAAGCACACAATCCAGAAATTAATTGGGAAACTGGAGAGGTCAAGATGACAAGATGCCCTCTGTTGTGTGGGAGGAATACAAAATCAGAAAAGGGGTAGAAAACAAAGAAAGGAAAAAGAGTAGTGATACTAGAAGAAGAGAAAATAGTGAGATGGGTGGTAGATGATAAAAAGGATTGGGGCAAAGAAGAAGAAGTTGAAGCAGACCATAAGAAGATTGAGGAGATGGTCCCAAAGAGGTTCCTAAAATGGAGGAAAGTGTTTGGAAAGGTGGAGTCAGAAAGGATGCCAACAAGGAAAATCTGGGATCATGCCATAGATCTCAAAGAAACATTTAAACCACAAAAGGGAAGAATTTATCTTTTATCCAAAAACAAAAGAGAAGAAGTTCAGAACTTTGTAAACGACCAACTGAGAAAGGGGTACATTAGACTATCAAAATCCCCTCAAACGTCACCAGTATTCTTTGTAGGCAAGAAGGATAGAAGTAAGAGGATGGTAATAGACTACTGTAACCTAAATGACCAAACAGTGAAGAATAACTATCTACTTCTGTTAATCACAGACTTAATTGACAACATGGGGAGTAAACGAGTATTTACAAAAATGGATCTGTAGTGGGGGTTCAACAATGTAAGGATTAAGGAAAGAGATGAGTGGAAGGGAGTGTTCACGACCTACGTGGGATCCTTTGAGCCAACAGTTATGTTCTTCAGAATGACAAATTCACCAGCCACATTTCAAGTGATGATGAATGAAATTCTGAGAGACATGATTAATGAAAGGAAGGTAGCAGCCTTTGTAGACAATGTGCTAGTAGGGATGGAAACAGAAGAAGGGCATAATGAAATTGTAGAAGAAGTGCTAAAAAGGCTGAAAGAAAATAACTTGTATATCAAGCCAGAAAAATGTGTGTGGAAGGTACAAAAAATTGGGTTTTTGGGGGTTGTTATAGGACCTGATGGTATTGAAATGGAAAAGGAGAAGGTGGATAGAGTACTAAGTTGGCCAGAACCAAGGAATGTGAAAGATATCAGAAAGTTTTTAGGCCTTGCCAACTATTACAGGAGGTTTATCAAAAACTTTGCTCAAGTAGCAAGACCAATGAATGTGCTGATGAGAAAAGATGTAAAGTGGCAGTGGGAAGAAGAGCAGCAGAAAGCATTTGATGAGCTCAAAAGAATCTTTACAACTAAACCAGTACTGGCAGCCCTAGATCTAGACAAAGAATTTAGGGTAGAAGCAGATGCTTCAAACTATGCTACTGGAGGAGTATTATTAATGAAGGGTTCCAATGAGCTGTGGAGGCCAGTTGCTTTTATTTCTAAATCTCTAAGTGATACAGAAAGAAACTATGAGATTCACGACAAAGAAATGTTAGCGGTAGTCAGATGTCTAGAAGTATGGAGACATTTCCTGGAAGGAGCAACAATGAAATTTGAGATTTGGACAGATCACAAAAATCTTGAGTACTTCATGAAGGTACAAAAATTGAATAGAAGACAAGCCAGATAGGCATTGTACCTATCAAGATTCAATTTTATGCTAAAACATGTTCCAGGAAGTAGATGGGAAAGGTGGATAGCTTAAGTAGGAGGCCAGACTGGGAAAGTAGGAGTAGAAAGGGACAATGAGGATGAGACATTGGTAAAACCCAAGTGATTAGAAGCTAGAAGAACAGAAAGGGTGGAAGTAATTATAGAAGGAGTAGATTTGCTGGAAAAAGTGAGGAAGTCAAAGGTAAAAGATGATGAAGTAGTCAAAGCAGTAGAAGAAATGAAATGAGTGGGAGTAAAGATGCTGAGAGACGAAGAGTGGAGGGAAGTAGATGGCATAATGTATAAGGAGAGAAAGGTGTATGTGCCAAAAGACGATATACTGAGAGCAGAAATAATTAGACTGCACCACGATACACCAGTGGGAGGACATGGAGGACAGTGGAAAATGGTGAAGTTGGTCACTTGAAACTTCTGGTGGCCAGGGGTAACTAAGGAGATGAAATGATATGTGAAAGGGTACAACTCCTGCCAGAGAAAAAAAAACCACATAGAATAGCCAGTAGGCAAATTAATGCCCAATTCAATACCTGAGAAACCTTAGATATATATATTGGCAGATTTTATCACCAAACTGCCAATAGCACAGGGATATGACTCAATCTTAGTAGTAGTAGACAGATTAATGAAAATGGTCTATTTCATTCCTACTACAGAGAAAACATTGGCAGAAGGGTTAGCTAGGTTGTTTAGAGACAATGTGTAGAAGCTGCATGGGTTACCCAAGAGCATCATCTCAGACAGAGGACCACAGTTTGTGGCAGGAATAATGCAGAAGTTGAATAGAATGTTGGGAATTGAAAGTAAACTGTCAACAGCATTCCACCCTCAAACAGATAGACAAATAGAGAGGGTTAATCAGGAACTAGAGCAGTATTTAAGAATGTTTATTGACCATAGGCAAGAACAGTGGCCCAATTGGTTAGGAACAGCAGAATCCGCTTACAACAATAAAGTATACTTGAGTACCAAAATGTCACCCTTTAGGGCAAACTACAGATAAGATCCCAGAATGGGGTTTGAGACAAGAAGGAAAGGGAAATATGAGAGGACAGAAAAGTTTGTAACAAAAATAAAAGAAATTCAGAAGGAAGCAAAAGCAGCACTAGGGAAAGTGCAGAAAGAAATGAAGAAGTATGTAGATAGAAAGAGAGCAGAAGTCGATAAGTATAAAGTGGGAGACTTAGTAATGCTAAGTACCAAGAATCTGAAATATTAGATAGTCAGGAGGAGGACAGAGAAATTGACAGAAAGATTTGTAGGCCCTTACAGAATAAAGAACCATGGAGACAATAAAGGAAGAAAAAGAAGAAATTGAACAGGAAAGTTCAGGACTTAGGGAGTGGACAGAGGAAGATGACAATGAAATAGAGAACATTTATGACCCTTACTATAAATTATAAAAAAAAATCCTTGGGACGAGGAACCTTGAGAGGGAGGTGGTGTCATAACTTGGCCAAACAACTAAGTCATTATTTATTTTCTTTTCCTTTTCTTTTCTTTATTAAAAGAACCAACGGATGCGTGAGAAGAAATGACTCAAAAGAAATATGTGGGACTTGATAAATAAAAGTAAATACTGAAATGTGTATTAGTGTATAACAAACAAACAAGAACTCTATTGAGTTTTCCTTGTCAACCCAGACTAGGAGTGTGATTAAGTCACCTTAGGCTAAGTTACTACATTTATGCTAGAGAAACTAAAGAAATCCATAATAGTTAGAAATGTGGATGGGACAAACAACAGTGGAGGAGCCATTACACATCAGGTAGAAGCAAATGTGTACTATAAGAGTCATGTAGGAAGGATAAGAATGGATGTATGTGACTTAGGAAAAATGGAAGTAATACTAGGAATGCCATGGTTACAGGTGCATAACCCAGAAATCAATTGGGAAACTGGAGAAGTAAAAATGACGAGATGCCTACCTTTATATAGTAGAACAAGACCAAGGGGAGTCGAGAAAGAAAAAAGGGTAGTAACCCTAGAGGAAGAGAAAATTGTCAAATGGGCAATCAATGACAAGGAAGATTAGGGAAGAGAAGAGGAAATTGAAGAGGACCACAGGAAAATTGAAGAGTTGGTCCCAAGGAAATTTCTAAAATGGAGGAAAGTGTTTGGGAAAGTAGAGTCAGAAAGAATGCTGACTAGAAAAGTTTAGGATCATACCATTGATCTCAAGGAGACATTCAAACCATAGAAAGGAAGAATTTACCCTCTATCCAAAAACGAGAGAGAGAAGGTCCAGAACTTTGAGAAAGATCAACTGAGAAAGGGGTATATCAGACCATCAAAATCCCCTCAAATGTCACCAGTCTTCTTTGTGGGCAAAAAGAATGGGAGTAAGTGGATAGTAATAGACTACTGCAACCTAAATAACCAGATAGTGAAAAATAACTACCTGCTATCACTAATTACAGAGCTAATCAACAATATGGGTAGCAAGAAGGTGTTCACTAAAATGGATCTGAGGTAGGGGTTCAATAACATAAGAATAAAAGAAGGAGATGAGTGGAAGGGAGCATTTACAATACATATAAGGTTCTTCAAGCCAACAGTTATGTTCTTTGGGATGACAAATTCGCCAGCCACATTCCAGGCAATGATGAATGAAATTCTAAGGGACTTGATTAATAAAGGAAAAGTTACTGTATTTGTAGATGATGTACTAGTAGGGACAGAAACAGAGGAAGGACATGACAAAATTGTGGAAGAAATACTGAGGAGGCTAAAAGAAAATAACTTGTACATCAAGCCAGAGAAATGTGTATGAAAAGTGAGAAAAATTGGGTTCCTAGGAGTAGTAATAGGGCCTAAGGGAATAGAAATGGAGGAGGAGAAAGTAGACAGAGTACTTAGTTGGCCAGAGCCAAAAAATGTGAAAGACGTCAGGAAATTCTTGGGCCTCGCAAACTATTACAGGAGGTTTATTAAAGATTTTGCTCAAGTAGCAAGGTCTATAAACATACTGACAAGGAAAGATGTAAAGTGGCAGTGGGGAGTGGAACAGCAGAAAGCATTTGACGAACTCAAAAGAGTGTTCACAATGAAACCAGTATTAGCAGCACTGGACTTAGATAAGGAATTCAGAGTAGAAGCTAATGCATCAAATTATGCTACTAGAGAAGTACTATCAATGAAGTGCTCAGATGAAGTGTGGAGGCCAGTTGCTTTCATTTCCAAGTCTTTCAGTGATACAGAAAGAAATTACAAGATACATAACAAGGAGATGTTAGCAGTTGTTAGATGTTTAGAAGCATAGAGGCATTTCCTAGAAGAAGCGGCAACTAAATTCAAAATTTGGACTGATCATAAGAATCTTGAGTACTTCATGGAAGCACAGAAGTTAAATAGGAGACAAGTAAGATAGGCTCTATACCTGTCAAGATTTAATTTTACGCTAAAGCATATTCTAGGAAGTAAGATGGGGAAAGCAAATAGTCTAAGTAGAAGACCAGACTGGGAAGTGGGAGTGGAGAAAGACAATGAGGACCAGAGGTTGGTAAAACCAGAGTGGCTGGAAGTAAGGAAAACAGAGATGGTAAAAATAATAGTAGATGGAGTGGATCTATTAGAGGAAGTTAGGAAGTCAAAAGTAAAAGACAATGAGGTAGTAGAAGCAGTGGAGAAAATGAAGAGAGCAGGGGTAAAGATATTAAGAGATGAAGAATGGAGAGAGGTAGACAGTGTTATGTATAAAGAGGGAAAAGTGTATGTACCAAAAGATGATAAATTAAGGGCAGAAATTATTAGGCTACATTACAATATACCAGTAAGAGGACATGGAGGACAGTGGAAGATGGTAAAACTGGTCACTCAAAACTTTTGGTGGCCAGGGATTACTAAAGAGGTGAAACAATATGTAGAGGGGTGCGACACTTGCCAGCACAATAAAAACCGCACAGAACAACCAGCAGAAAAATTAATACCAAACTCAATTCCAGAAAAAACCGTGGACACATATATCGGTAGACTTTATCACTAAGTTGCCTTTAGTACAAGGATACAATAGCATTCTAGTAGTAGTAGATCAGTTAACTAAGATGGTCCATTTCATACCAACTACAGAGAAGATATTGGTAGAGGGATTAGCAAGGTTGTTTAGAGATAATGTGTGAAAACTGCATGGGCTACCGGAAAGCATCATTTTGGATAGAAAACCTCAATTTGCGGTAGGGTTAATGAGAGAGTTAAATGGGATGTTGGGGATTGAGAGTAAATTGTTGACAGCATTTCACCCACAGACAGATGGACAAACAGAAAGGGTGAACCAGGAGTTAGAGCAATACTTGAGAATATTTATCGACCATAGACAAGAACAATGGCCTGAATGATTGGGAACAGTAGAATTTGCATATAACAATAAAGTGCACTTGAGTACTCAAACAACACCTTTTAAGGCAAATTACAGACAAGCACCTAGGATGGGGTTCAAAGGAAGAAAGAAGGGGAAATATGAGGGAGCAAAGAAATTTATTGAGAAGATGAAAGAAATACAGGAAAAAGCAAGAGTGGCACTAGGGAAAGTACAAGAGAAAATAAAGAAGTATGCAGATAGAAAGAGAGGAGAGGTCGACAATTATAAAGTAGGAGACTTAGTGATGTTGAGCACTAAAGATCTAAAGTACCAAATGGTTGGGAGGAGGACAGAAAAGGTGACGGAAAGATTTGTGGGGCCTTACAAAGTAAAGAAAATCATATTATCAAATGCAGTAGAATTAGAGCTACCCAATACAATTAAAATACATCTGGTAGTCAATGTTAGTAGAATACATAGATATGTAGGGCAAGTAGAAGGGCAGAAAAGGAAGCAACCAGCTCCAGTAATAATTGATGGAGAGAAAGAATAGGAGGTAGAGAAGATTTTGAATAAGTGGCAAATTAGAGGAAAGGACAAATACCTGGTATGATGGAAAGGATTCACAGTGAAATCAGACACTTGGAAAGGAAGGGAAAATCTGGGAAATGCAAAGGAAGCAATTGAGGAATTTGAAAGAGAGTATTGACGGGACATAAAGAAAGTAAACTGGCAAGAAAGAAAAAAGAAATATTTGAGAAGGGAGAATTGCCAGAGAGATTTACAGCAAAAAAGTTGTTTGGATGGTCAGATAAGAAATATGACAAAGAATACTGGAGAAGGTTAGAAAGAAATTGGAAACGATAGAAAGGAGGACAACCTAAGAAAAGAAGAACAAAGGAGATAATTAAAAAAGAAGATGATGAATCAGGGGTAAGAGAGTGGACAGAAGAAGATGACGAGGAGATGGACAACATGGTTGACCCATACTATGAGTTATAGGGAAATTCTCAGGATAAGGAAACTTAAGAGGGAGGTGGTGTCATGACTTGGTAAAACAGCTAAAGTCATTATTTACTTTTCTTTTCTTTTCTTTTCCTTTCTGGACTTACTACACAAGGATGGAGCATGAGAAAGTATCATATAACTAAATGTCACAGAGTCACAGGGTTATGAGTCACAGTCAGATGATGTCACATGACTAAGTCACATGGGAACTGTGGGAAGATAGTGCACAGACCATATAGTAGTTGTATAAGTAGTATAGGAAATTTAACAGGAACTCTATTGAGTTCTCTTTGTTAACTCAGACTAGAAGTAGTTCTAAGATGTCTCAGTCTAAGTCCTTACAGTACTCTTAGTCATGTCCTTCCAGAATGTTCTGTGATCACCTGACCTTGTCATGTGACCCTAGTTCCCACACTATTTATATCTTCAACCCTATTGTATGTCTTGAGGTTTTGGATTAAGTGTTCAAATGCTTGGGAAACTTTTCTTTTTTTGGGGCTCTCATAACAGAGAAATCTTGTAGAGCAAGAGAGAATTGAAATAACCAAAATTCCCAGGCTTATAGCAACCTCATACTGTACATCTCTTCTAATGTTAGAAACCTTGCTGTAAAAGCAAGGATAGATACTACAAAGGCCTTATATCATATACCAAATTTTTGGTTATATTTTATTATTTATTTTCTTTTCTTTATTATTTATCTTCTATATAGTTAAGAGTAGAAGTATTGTATTTTAGACTAACAGGAGTATTGCATTTCAGACTAGCTCTTTCCTATTCCAGTTATAGTATATATACAGAGTAGATACATAGTAGTAACCCAGTCTATAGATTAATGTCTACTTGTACTTGTCCTTATTCCTTCTCTCTTCTTATATACTTTTCAACTTGGACTTTGGACCTTCTCTTAGTTATTTGACAACATCTTCTTGTTTCTGAAATCAATGATCACTTGTAGTAGAAGATTGGGGTGCAACATATATATTGAAGCTAAGATCATTTTTCACTGTTATCTCCAAACCCTATCACAAACTTCATTCAGACCATAACTCCAGGAATACTTGACTGATTTTGACAATCTAAATGGCTACCAAAAGCCCTTAAGAAGACCTTTCAAACAGTACCAAAAACATCTCAAAGCAATCAGTATTCACCGAGTTATCAGCAGATCAGTCAGTGATCACCAAGTTACCAGACACTAAATCACTGATATCTCGGGAACTGCTTAACTTAATCATTTGCTTCAATGACCATCGTGAAGCTCTCTTCAATGCGCTTCTTTTGGCTATAAATAGATCCTGAGGTGATAAGATTCCATGGAGATACAAGGTCCTCAATGTTTGCACATGACAACTGATCTTTACCTATAGATTATCATCTATCCTTGAATAGAACAAAGGACTGCCCTAAGATGGTTAGGTTATCTCTATTTCAAGAACAATAGGTAGTGATCATGTGGTAGGCTGTTCTGGTGCACAGACCACCACAATCATGTATTTAAGAACTGTATGTCTGAGAATAAACCTCAGACTTAACAACATCTTTTGCTGCTTGTCTAACTTTGCTTTTTTGAACACTTTGATTATCAAATCAAGCAATCACAAATCAGTAAGTGGCCATTTGTGATAGTATCTCTATCTGGAAACATCTCCAAAGGTACCTTCACAGTGCTTCCTAGGTATAAGGGGACCCTACCAATAGCACCTCTAGGACATTAGTTTGGTCCTCCAGAGTATCTCATACCTAATTAAATATTAATCACTTTTAGTCTGCTCCTAAAACTCCTAGTCTTGTAGTTTAACTATATAAGGTATGATTAATACCTTTAGAGAAGAGAAAGTTCATCAGAAAATAATAAAGGTATGAGGTGTTATGATAAACCCCTTAGGTAACAAAGAAGAATATAATGAGTGGAGAGAAGACTTCTGTTACAAAAAAGTGACTACTAAATAGTAACATAGTATCACAAACTTCATTTAGACCATAACTCTGGGAATACTTGACTAGTTTCAATGATCTCAATAACCACTGAAAGCCTTTGAGAAGACCTTTCAAATGATACCAGAAACATCTCAAGGTAATCAGTATTCACCAAGTTATCAACAGATTAGTTGGTAACCACTAAGTTACCAAACACTAAATCACTGATATCTCAGGAACTGCTTAAGATAATCATTTACTTCAATAACCATCATAAAGCTCTCTTCAATGCACTTCTTTTGGCTATAAATAGACCCCAAGGCAATAAGATCCCATAGAGATACAAGGTCCTCAATGTTTGTATATAATACTGATCTATTACCCATAGATTATCATTTGTCCTTGAATAGAACAAAGGACTGTCCTAAGATAGTTAGGTTATCTCTGTTTCAAGAACAATAACACTCCTATATGTAAAACAATAGGTAGTGATCATATAGTAGTCTATTCTAGTACACAAACCACCACAATTATGTATTTAAGAACTATATATCTAAGAATAAACCTCAAACTTAACAATATCTTTTGCTGCTTGTCTAAACTTTGCTTTTTTGAGCCCTTTGATTATCCAATCAATCAATCACAAATCAGTAATTGGCCATTTATGATATATGGAGGTATAACAAAATACCTATTCAATAAACTACATAAATAGCTGTAAAAGCAACTGGAGTGGAGTGACTCTAGAAGAAACCTCAGTATATAAATAGACTCCAGAGTATGTTACAACTCACCTCTAGGGGATACCTCAGAGAATAGGATGAGACTTCTAGAGGAATACTTTACACTATATATACAAGTTGTTACAAAAAAGTGACTACTAAATAGTGACATGGAGGTATAACAAAATACCTGTTCAAAGAACTACATAAATAGCTGGACCCTCATTAGCAAGTAGCCTTGCTAATGTTGCCCTTTTGGTACAGTGGTAAACCATACAGTATGTGACTACTGGTCCATAGTACAACTGTGACACAAGTACAGTTGTCTCAGAATGTTCTAGCAGTTAAAGTAGAGAGTGAAGAAGCTAACTAAACTAATTAAACATTAGGTAATAGTATTTAATTAGTACAGGGTTGCTGTAAGAGGACCTTATCAATGCTGCCCCTGAAACACCAAACTCACAGTCTGGAGCAACTCTGTGCTTAATTAAATATTATATAGTAATATTTAATTCCCTTTAGCTTGACTCAAAAACTCCTGACCCTGACTAACAGGAATATAGGATCAGGGATGTCTCAGCAGTAGGAGTATATATAGTATAGAAGTATATCCTAGAAGCCTTATCCTAATCTCTAAGGATTCTTCTAGAGGTGAGTTGTAACTTATTTAGAAATGTAATATTACTAAGGATTCTCCTGGAGTCTACTCTACTCTAGTTGCTCTTATAGTTGCTCCAGTAGATCGTTACTAGCAGTTCAGGAGTGAAGTTTAGTATGATTCTCTTATATATCATGACTTGGCAAAAATAGCTAAGTTATTATTTATATTTCTTTTCTTTTTCTTTTTCTTTTCTTATTTGGACTTACTATACAAGGAAGAAGTGTGGGAAAGTATCATATGACTAATGTCACACATCATAGTTATATGTCAGGATGTCATAGTGTTATTGTAGTAACTTAGCCTAGATGACTTGATCACCCTCCAAGTCCAAGTTAACAAGAAGAACTCGATGGAGTTCCCATTAAATTTCCTACACTACTTATATAACTACTACATGGTCTGTGCACTATCTTCCTATAGTTCCCATGTGACTTAGTCATGTGATGTCACCTGACTGTGACTCATAACCCTGTGACTCTGTGACACTTAGTTATATGATACTTTCTCATGCTCTATCCTTGTGTAGTAATGTTACCGAGGAACAGTGAATGTTCTTAGTGGTCACCCTAGGTGGATGTTCAGGAAGAACTCGATGGAGTTCTTCGTTGGATTGCAGCCTTATTTATACTACTACTACAGTGGCTGTACCCTAGAGTCCCATGGTCACATGTCCTTTCCAGAATGTTCTATGGTCACCTGACCTTGTCACATGACTTGGCTTACTAAGTCCCATTCTGCTTCTGTCTTTACTCCATTGTATGCTTGGGGATTTTAGACTGAGTGTTCAGAATGTGTGGGACGTCTTTTTTCCTACTCGAGGCTCTCATAACATGGCCCCCCCTTCAAGTTTCCTCGTCCCGAGGAATTTTTCCATCGATACCAATTTTCATCCCATCTCTTTTCCCTCTCTCTTTCGTATCTTCTTTTCCCCCAACCGTATAGTAGTTTTGCTGTGAATTCCCTAGGTAATTCTCGGCAGAACTCCTTTTCTTCTTCCTCCTGCTCTTGTCGCCTTAGTTCCTCGTCTTCTTCTTTGTACACCTTCTCGAATTCTTCTACCAGCTCTTTTGCATTCTCCAGATTTTCCCTACTTTCCCAGGTATCTTCTTCTGCCGTGTATCCTTTCCACCTCACTAAGAATTTCTCCTTCCCCCTGATCGTTCTTTTGTTTATGATTTTTTCCACCTCGAATTCTTCTTCCCCTTCAATGATGACTGGTTTTGGTGGTGTCTTCTTTTGCCCCTCTACCTGTGGTTTATAGAGTCGTACTCTACTTACGTTGACTACAGGGTGTATTTTGATGGAGCTCGGTAGTTCTAGCTCTATCGCATTGCTCGAGACAATTCCCTTTACCTTGTAAGGACCCACGAAGCGCTCAGTCAGTTTTTCTGATCTCCTTCCTTTCATCTGCCATTTTAAGTCTTTCGTACTCAACAGTACTGCGTCCCCTATTTTGTATTCCTCCCCCTTTCCTCGTTTCCTGTCCCCGAACTTTTTCATTTCTTCCTGTGCTTTCCCTAGCGCTGCCCTGGCTTCTTCCTGTATTTTCTTCATTTTTTCCACAAATCTTTCCGCCGTTTCGTACTTCCCCTTTCTTCTTCCTTCAAATCCCATCCTTGGGTCTTGGCCATAGTTCACTTTGAATGGTGAGGTTTTTGTGGCCGTGTGGATTTTGTTGTTATACGTGAATTCCGCCGTTCCTAACCAATCCGGCCACTGTTCCTGTCTATGATCGATGAAGACCCTTAAGTATTGTTCCAGTTCCTGATTTACCCTCTCTGTCTGCCCATCCGTTTGCGGGTGGTAGGCTGTTGAGAGTTTTGTCTGGATTCCCAACAAGCTATTCAGCTCCTTCATCATTCCCGCCGCAAACTGCACTCCTCGATCCGATATGATGCTTTCTGGGAGTCCATGCAATTTCCATACATGGTCCCGAAATAACCTTGCGAGTCCCTCTGCTGACGTCTTCTCCGTTGTTGCTATAAAATGGGCCATTTTGCTAAAACGGTCACATATTACCAAGATTGCATCGTATCCCTGGGCTAGTGGTAGCTTGGTGATGAAATCTGCTGATATGTGACTCCATGGCTTTTCTGGGATTGTGTTGGGCATTAATTTACCCGCGGGTGCTTCGCTTTGATTTTTGTACCTCTGGCACGCATCACATCCTTCTACGTATTTCCCCACCTCTTTTGTCATTCCTGGCCACCAGTAATTCCTACTGATCAGCTCTGTCGTCTTCCACCTCCCTCCGTGCCCTCCTAATGGAGTATCGTGATGAAGTTGTATTATTTCTCTCTGAAGGTCCCCTTCTGGCACGTATATCCTTCCTTCTTTCAGCACTACTCCATCCTCGACTCCCCATTCTTCATCTTTTAGCGTTTTTAATCCTGCCCCTTTTAACTGTTTTACTGCTTCTGCTATCTTTCCGTCCCCTTCTTGTGTCTTTCTGATCCTTTCTCTTAGGGTCTCTTCCTCTATCAGTGTTTCCACTCCCCTAATCCATTCTGGTTTTATCAGCTTCTGGTCCTCGTTATCTCTTTCTACTCCCTCCTGCCAGTCTGGTCTTCTGCTTAGTCCATCCGCCTTCCCCATACTTTTTCCTGGAACATGTTTTAACACGAAGTTGAATCGTGATAGGTACAGGGCCCATCTTGCTTGTCTACGGTTTAACTTCTGACTCGTCATGAAGTACTGGAGGTTTTTATGGTCTGTCCAGATTTCGAATTCGAGTTTTGCCCCCTCTAGGTAATGCCTCCATGCTTCTAGGCATCTTATAACTGCCAACATCTCTTTATCGTGGATCTCGTAGTTTCATTCTGTGATGTTCAATGATTTAGAGATGAAGGCCACTGGCCTCCACTTTCCATCTTCGCACTTTGTCGACAACACTCCCCCTGTTGCATAGTCTGATGCGTCCGCTTCCACTCTCATTTCCCTGTCGATGTCCGGGATGGCGAGGACAGGTTCCATGGTGAATCCCTTCTTGAGTTCTTCGAATGCTTTCTCTTGCTCCTTTTCCCACTTCCATTTTTGTTCCTTTCTGACTAGCACGTGCAATGGTGCTGCTATCCTAGCAAAGTTCTTTATGAACCTTCTGTAGTAGTTGGCAAGTCCTAGAAATTTTTGCACTTCTTTGACGTTTCTGGGTGCTGGCCAGTTCAGGACCCCTTCTACCTTCTCCCTTTGCATTTCGACTCCCTTTGGACCAATTACTACTCCTAGAAACTCTACTTCCCTTACTTTCCATCTGCACTTTTCCGGTTTTACAAACAGATCGTTTTCTTCTAACCTCCTTAATACCTCCTCCACCAACTCATCATGTCCTTCCTCTGTATCTGTGGCTACTAGAATGTCGTCAATGAAGGTTGCTGTGTCCCCTTGGTTTATGAGGTCCCTGAACAGGTCGTTCATCATTGTTTGGAAAGTGGTGGGCGAGTTTGTTAACCCAAAGTACATGACCGTAGGTTCATATGCTCCGATGTGCGTTGTGAACGCTGCTTTCCATTCGTCCCCTTCCTTGATTCTGACATTGTTGTATCCCCACCTTAAGTCCAGCTTCGTAAACACCTTTCTCTTTCCTACTCCATCCAATATATCTGCAATGAGGGGTAGGGGGTACCCATTCTTTACCATCCACTGGTTTATGTGTCAATAATCTTGTACCATTCTCCGTGTACCGTCCTTTTTTGCCACAAAGTGCACTGATGATGTTTGGGGCGACTTGGAGGGTCGGATATACCCTTTTCTCAGCTGGTCCTCCACGAATGCTTGTACCTCTTCCCTTTCTTCTCTTGATAGGGAGTATACTCTTCCCTTTTTCGGGGTAAACCCTTCTTTTAGCTCTATGGCATGGTCCCAGATTTTTCGCACCGGCATTCTCTCTGACTCCCTTTTTCCAAACACCTTTTTCCATCTCCAGAATCTCTGGGGCACCAGCCTTTTCAATACTTCCTCATCCTCATCCTTCTCTGCTTTCCTTACTTTCTTTTCCTCCACTCCTTGCTTTCTTCTTCCGCATATAGGTGGGCATCGTGTCATCTTTACTTCTCCCTTTTCCCAATCTATTTCTGGGTTGTGGGCCGCTAGCCATGGCATTCCTAGTATTACCTCCGTCTTCCCTAAGTTGCACACATCCATCCTTACTCTTTCCACATGCCCTTTGAAAAACATGTTACATTCGACCTGATGTGTTATAGCTCCTCCCACATTTTTCGTTCCATCCACATTTCTGACTAAGAGGGGTGTTTTTAACCTTTCCATTCTAAACCCTTTTTCTTTTGCAAAGGTTGTATCCATGAATAAACCTGTTGCCCCACTATCCAATAGCGCCTTTACTGCTACTCCTTCATGGCTTTCCAACTTTTCCAGCCCCACTTTTAACCAGACCTCTCTCAGTGGTCGTATTGTTCGTCGTACGTCCCTCTCTCTCTCAGTTGTATTGGGGGAATTCTTTTTATTGCTTAATTCTTCCAGACACAATACACTGTATACATTATTGGAGGCCAGTCGAGAGCTCACTGTCCTCCACTTTCTTTTGCCGCCTCTTGCGGCATTTCTACTACCCTCGTTTTGTGCCTTTCCCAACAGTTCTTGGCCATATGGCCCCACTTTCCACATACATAGCATGTCCTATCTCCCCCCCTTCCTCTATCCACATCCATTGCATTTGGGTCTCTCCTTGGACCCCCTTGAGTTCCTCCTCTATTGGCCGTGTTTCCTCCGGCTCCTCCCCTATACCCTCCTCCCGTTCTCCACATTATTTGACCTCCTCTTCCTCCATACGACCCTCCTATTCTGGGCTGCGCATTTCCCCCTGGGCGCACTGCGTTTCTTCCCAACACTCTCTCTTCTGCCCTACTTTGTCTTTGATTTCTGTCTAATCTTACCGCCCTTTCCTGCCATTCCCCAATGGTGGTCGGCGGTTCCTCTGCTTCTGCTAGCTTTCTCCTGATGCCCCCGTTTAGTCCTCTTTTGAATTCTTCAATGAGGGGCCTTCCCTCATACCCGCTTCCTCTTGCCACCTTTTTGAATTCCTGGACGTATTCGTCGCAGGTCCTTCCCCCTTGTTCAATTGTCCTCAACTGCTCTATCTTCCTCTCCTCCTCCGATGTCTCCCCGAAGTCATCCCTTATTTTCGTAAATAGTTGTTCTGCCGTCTCCACCTCTGACTCTCCTTTGGCCAGTTCGTCTAGCAGGTTGTCTTTCTACGCCTCTGCCACTCCTCCTTGCACGTATGATAATACCCAAGCCACCTGGGTTGCTGCCGCCTCCTCTGTCATTTTCATTCTGATATACAGGCGAGCCGCGTTAACGAACGCGCTCACCTCTTCCATCCTTCTACTGAAGACTTGAGGTCTGGCGACCTCTACTCTGCTTCCCTGCTGCTGGAGAAGCATGGTATTGACCTGCTGTTGCAGGGTTGCGATCATAGAGAGGAGCTGCTCCTCTCTGGTTGGAGGGGGAGCAGATACTGGAGGGTGTTCCCCTTGTTGTTGTTGTTGATGACGGGACATTGATGATGGTGATGGTGATGGTGATGGTGATGGTGATGTTTCCTCGTAGGAGGATGAGCAGTCTTCTTCGTCTGTACTTATGACTGTTTACCGACTAAGAAGGGTGAAACAATACTATCCCTAAGAAGGGAATCTCTAAGCTAGGCGAGCCTTTAAGAGGTTTTTCGCCGTTCCCCTGCGTAGACCAATCACAATGGACTGGTAGCACGGAGCTGATAGTGAAAGTTTTAACTACGAGCCCACTTGATATGGAGGTCAGGTCTCAGGCAAGGACACGAGTTTTGTCCAGGCCGTCTACCCACTGTCCCTAACTGACAGTGAAGTCCCCTTTACAGCTAGGGCCCGCTATCCAAGAGGCTTGAGAGCGCTGTGCTCTCTAGCGAGGAAGAGTGTGGAGTAAGTGTGATGGGGGAAATCACTTGCAACGCCGGTATGAAGCCAACTGTGTCTTTTAAGTGATTTTGGGCAGGGTTCGAGGTGAACAGTGCTCGGATGTGGTATCGAGTTCTTATGTTACCGAGGAACAGTGAATGTTCTTAGTGGTCACCCTAGGTGGATGTTCAGGAAGAACTCGATGGAGTTCTTCGTTGGATTGCAGCCTTATTTATACTACTACTACAGTGGCTGTACCCTAGAGTCCCATGGTCACATGTCCTTTCCAGAATGTTCTATGGTCACCTGACCTTGTCACGTGACTTGGCTTACTAAGTCCCATTCTGCTTCTGTCTTTACTCCATTGTATGCTTGGGGATTTTAGACTGAGTGTTCAGAATGTGTGGGACGTCTTTTTTCCTACTCGAGGCTCTCATAACAATCAACTGCACTCAGAATTAGTAGAAGGTTTAAGTTGGGCTAAATACCCAGATAAAAACCTTATATCAACTTACTAATATAGTTTCTTTATGGCTCCTACCAGGTGCACAGGTCTGTACTACTTAGTCATCCATTAATAATGGAATAAGTACAAATTTAACATAAAATTCCAGTTTAATTCACTAACAAAATACTAACTATAATATGTCTAAATAATATAAAGGCCAATTGCATAATATTTTCTACATCTAGTGTTAGTGTGTAGTTGTAAGGACTTAGAGCTCAACCAAGGTGGTTGTTCAGAAAGAACTCAATAAAGTTTCTTATTGGATTCCACTAGGTACTTATACAAATATTAGATAGTCTGTGTATCTATCTCCTGCAATCACATGACCCTTACTAAGAACTGTCTATATCTTACATAATCCTTCCCACACTATTTATATCTTTCCTGCATTGTATTCTTGGATGTTTCCCATTAAGTTGATGAATATATAAGAAATAGTTTTCTTCTTAGGGGTTGTCTCATAACACCTAGGGGCTTGTCTAGTATATTGGAAGGCTGGCAGCTTCAATCACATGCATAAATAACAATGAATTTTCCTTTTATACTCTGAGTTGTAAATGTATAGTCTTTTGATTTAGCCCATGCATTAATTAATTGACATATATAGGGTCTCTCAAAACTGTAAGGGGATCCTACCAATACTACCCCTGGAATGCTAGACCAACCTCCTGGAGTGACCCTGTACCTAATTAAATATTACTATGTAATATTTAATTGTCTTTAGCTCAACTTGGCAATTTCTGATATCACAAATGGCCACTTACTGATTTGTGATTGCTTGATTTGATAATCAAAGTACTCAAAAAAGCAAAGTTAGACAAGCAGCAAAAGATGTTGTTAAGTCTGAGGTTTATCCTCAGACATACAGTTCTTAAATATATGATTGTGGTGATCTGTGCATCAGGACAGCCTACCACATGATCACTATCTATTGTTCTACATATAGGAGTGCTATTGTTCTTGAAATAGAGATAACCTAACTGTCTTAGGGCAGTTCTTTGTTCTATTCAAGGACAGATGATAATCTATGGGTAAAGATCAGTATCATGTACAAACATTGAGGACCTTGTATCTCCATGGGATCTTATCACCTCTGGTTCTATTTATAGACAAAAGAAGCGCATTGAAGAGAGCTTCACGATGGTCATTGAAGCAAACAATTATGTTAAGCAGTTCCTGAGATATCGGCGATTTAGTGTCTGGTGACTTGGTGATCACTGACTGATCTGCTGATAACTCAGTGAATACTGATAGCTTTGAGACGTTCTTGGTACTGTTTTAAAGGTCTTCTTAAGGGCTTTTGGTAGCCATTTAGATTGTCAAAATTGGTCAAGTATTCCTGGGGTTATGGTCTGAATGAAGTTTGTGACACCTGACCCTGACTAGTAGGACTGTAGGATCAGGGATGGACAAACTGTAGTAATATATAGTGTAGAGTACACCTCCAGGAGCCTTATCCTAAACTCTAAGGATTCTCCTGGAGGTGAGTTGTAACATAACTTAGGAGTCTAATATTACTAAAGATTCTTCTAGAGTCTACTCTGCTCCAGTCACTCTTACAAAAACCCTCAGAAGTAAGGTAGTTCTTAACTCTCTTTTTGCTATATGCTAGAAACCCTTTAAGATTATAGGAGGGAAGTAGTCAGCTGGAAAGGCCATGACCATGGTTGTATTATTTAAGTCAAATTCATTAGTGAATTAAACATATGGAATTTTGTGCTGAATTTGGCCTAATAACCAGACTTATCCTATGACTAATGGATGACTAAGTGGAACAGACCTGTGTGTCTAGTGGGAGCCTTTTTTCACCTACTGACTTGGATTCTCAACCAGAGATTCCTACAATTTCCAATAATGGTGAAATATTAAACCTTTTACTTTCTTGATTATAACTAGACTATTTGGTGTTGTTGATGTCACAAGTGTAACATGTTAGTAGGTGGCTCCCACTAGGTATACAGGTCTGTACTGCTTAGTCATCCATTAGTCAGAGGGCAAATTCAATGTAAAATTTCAGTTTAATTTATCAATAAAATACCAACTATAATTTATTTGAATAATATAAAGGGTATACTCTCTAAGTTATCTTATGGCCAATTGAATAACATTTGCTATACCTAGGGGCTTGTCTAGTATATTGGGAGGCTGGCAGCTTCAATTGCATGCATAGTAAATAGTTAAGAAGTCATTTTTCTGTCATATTAAGTTGTAAATGCATAACTTCTTGATTGAGCCCATGCATTAATTGACACATATAGGATCTCTCATGACTTGAAGTAACTCTCAGAAGGAAAACAGTCAGCTAGGAAGGCTGTGGCTATAGTTGTGTTATTTGAGTCAAATTTGTTTGTAAATTAAATATATGGAATTTTGCATTGAATTTGGCCTAATAACTAGACTGATCCTATAGCTGATGGATGACTAAGCAACACAGACCTGTATGCCTAGTGGGGGCCCAGGTCTATGATGCTTAGTCATCCATTAGTAATAGGATAAGTCTAGCAAATTCAATGTAAAATTCTAGTTTAATTCACTAATGAGGTTTTTATCTAGGCCTATGGCCTGGCTTGATCCCTCTACTAATTCTGAATAGTTAAGTATATGTTAAAGTCAGGTTGCTACACTTCCTTCTTTAACTTTCTATATACTCTGTAATATTTTTTCAGTAACTTACTGACTTAACTATTCTAACTGACTTCACTCATGTCATATACTGGGTTTTTGGTTATATTTTATTATTATTTTCTTTTTAATTTCATTTATTACCTCCTAAATAATTACTCCTAGATAATACTCCTATAAGAGGATCATAGTACAGACTGGTTCTCTCCTATTCCTAATTGTAGCATATATACAGAGTAGATACATTATAGTAAATCAGTCTATAGATTAACATCTACTTATAATATTCTTGTCTTTACTCCTTCTTTTTCTTATATACTTTTCAAACATCATATACTGGAAATTCAGTATTAATTAATATTTATATTCATTTTCTTTTTATTTTCCTTTTATTTTATTATTATTTTTGCTTCTAAACTCCTAATTGTCTACTCCTATAGAATTACAATATAGACCAAACACTTGCACAACTTCTATTCTAGACTTTGTATAAGTACTTTAGCTATACATTGTAGTTCTCTAGTTTATAAATTAATATCACAAATCCCTAAAGTCTTGTAGTATCATTCTTTATTACTATATATTTCTTCACTCTGCTACTTCTGAATTTATTCTTTTCTTGGACAATGTTCTACTACTCTGAAATATGCAACTACAACAAGCAACAGGAGATTGAGGCACAGTATACAAGCTGAGGCCAAGAACATTCCATTTCATTGTTATCACTAATATTCCCTCTAGATTAACTGTAAAACCACAGAACTAGAGAGCAATATCTCTCATTTCTCTTAGTAGCATGTTTTTCATTCTAACTCTATTATTTGCATTACTTTCTAGAACCTGGAGTATTGTTAGAATAGTAGGGAGCAGTATGGAGAAAGACTAGGAATATACTGTAAATGTGCAATCTGGATTCTGGAAAGTGACACAAAGAATGGAGTCAGAATAAGAACATACTATTCAGTGAAATGAGAGACATTGCTCTCTAGTCCTATGGTTTTATAGCTAGTCTGGAGAGAATATTGGTAATGACAAAGGAGTAGAACAACCTTGGCCTTAGCTCATGCACTGTGTCTTAATCTCCTGTTGCTTGTTGTGGTTGCATATTTTGGAGTAGTGGAACATTGTCCAAAGGAGAGGTAAATTCAGGAGTAATGGAGTTAAGAGGTATATAGTAGAAAGGATAATGCTACAAGGCTATGGGAAATAACTTTAATCTGTAAACTAGAGAATTATGATATACAACTCAGAATAGGAGTCTTGGTACAAGTGTTTGGTTTATACTGTGATCCTATAGGAGTAGACAATTTAGGAGTTCAGGAGTGGAAATTATTAATAGAATGAAAAGAAAATGAATATAAATAATAAATAATACCAAATTTTTGGTATATGACAAGTATGCTTTCCACAGTATAATTCACAGTAATTCAATAGTATATTCATAGTCTTTCCCACACTGCTTCCCATCTTCCTGACAGAATCAAACTTATTTGGTCACTGTTATATTCAATCTTTCTAATGTTTCTATCTTTACTTGTTTGCTTCTCATTTCTGTTCTATTTATTTTTACTGATGTCTGATTCTGTTTATTTAACTCCAGTGAACCCAGCAAACATAGTCTCTGGATTTTCTGGATGTACATCTCACTGGACCAAATGAGTTTAATATTTGATCCCTTGTCCTATAGTCCTGTTCCCTCAACTCTCTCACCAGAGTTGGACCCTTTATCTGACCTTAAATTCTATATCTCTGGAACTAGTTTTTCACCCTTTTTTCTCCAAGTCCAATTCTTTCATTTTATAGTCTAGCCATCCTGTCCATTGGCCCTTTGTCAATCTTTCTAATGCTCTTGTCACAAACTTCATTTGGACTATAACTCTAGAAATACTTGACTGATTTTGATGATCTAAATGGCTACCAAAAGCCCTTAAGAAGACCTTTTAAACTATAACAAAAATGTCTTAAAGCAATCAGTATTCACTGAGTTATCAGCAGATCAGTTGGCGATCACCAAGTCACTAGACACTAAATTGCTGATATCTTGGGAACTACTTGATATAATTATTTGCTTCAATGACTATCATGAAGCTCTCTTCAATGCACTTCTTTTGGCTATAAATAGACCCAGAGGCAATAAGATCCCATAAAGATACAAGGTCCTTAATGTTTGTATATGACACTGATCTTTACCCATAGATTATCGTCTATTCTTGAATAGAACAAAGAACTGCCCTAAGACAGTTAGGTTATCTCTATTTCAAGAACAATAGTACTCCTATATGTAGAACAATAGATAGTGATCATGTAGTAGGCTGTCTTAGTGCACAGACTACCACAATCATGTATTTAAGGACTGTGTGTCTGAGGATAAACCTCAGACTTAACAACATCTTTTGCTGCTTGTCTAACTTTGCTTTTTTGAGTACTTTGATTATCAGATCAAACAATCACAAATCAGTAAGTGGCCATTTGTGATAGCTCTCAGGCAACTTTCTAGTACCCTCAATCAACTAGTAGTCACTCATCCTTTCTGTTCCAAGGCCTGCATTTCTAATATTTTTAACAGAATAGACCTTCACTAGCTCCATTATTTTCTTTTCCAATATCAACTTTATTTCCACTCTGGTTCAAGAATTCTCAAATCAGATTTTGTCAGGGTCACATGACAAATAATATTGATCAATAGATAATACAATAATTATGTAATAATATATGTAATAGTACTATGAGAGAAGGTCCCTTAGCCTCAATCCATATAATAACTAACAGCTACCCTTGATATCATGACTTGGCAAAATAGCTAAGTCAATATTTATTTTTCTTTTCTTTTATTTTAATTTCTAAAGATCAAACATGCAAGAGAGTTAAATGAAAAGGAACATATAGGACTTTACAAATACCAACAAATAGTAGAATGTGTATAAGTAGTATACAGTAATTGAATGGAAACCCTATTAAGTTCTTCTTGTCAACTCAGACTAGGAGTGGGACTAAGTTATCTCAGTTATATCCTTATACTAGAACTCAATTCTTTCATTGGCACTGCTTATCATAGAGCCTTGCCAACTTATTCTCTTATCTTCCTTGGTACCTGGATGATACAACTCAGGACCACTATGACATAGCTAGGCCCTAGGCTTAAGGGGACTTGATAGTCAGTTAGGGACTATTGGTAGAAGCACAGTACTAAGCTCAGGTATTATATCTAAGACCTGACCTTATAATTGAGTAGTGCTCAGTAGTTTACTTGTACTCTTTTTGCTCTATAAACCTTGTGCTAAAGTCCCATTGTGGGCTGTACATGTAGAGGAGTAATGCTGCATCCTTAAGAAGGTATTTAGGTTAGAGATCCTCTTCTTGAGGTGATAGTATAACTATATTATTAGGGCAGTAGCAAGTAAGGTAGTAGATGTCTAGCTGGATGAAGATCTTGTACTCCAGTAGATATAACAGTAGTAAGATCATTTTCTATTTGACTTCTCTAAAGACATAGTACCATATCTTTAGATAAATATAACCCTTTCATGAGCAGGATGCTCAACCAACAGCATACCCTCACCAAACTAAGGGTAGAAATTGAGAGAAGGGAAGGAAGAGTGTATTGGGAATGTAAAAAGTTTAGGTACCTGGTATCATGATACAGTCAAAATGACTAAGTCATTATTTATTTTCTTTTTCTTTTTCTTTTTCTTTTAATTAGGAAACTGAGGAATGACTAAAAGAGATACATAGGAGTTCATAAATAGAAGTAAACACAGGATATGTATAAGTAGTATACTATAATCAAATGAGAACTCTATTGAGTTCTCTTGTCAACTCAGACTAGGAGTAGACCTAAGTCATCACAGCCTAAGGCCTTATACCAGAACTCAATTCCTTCATTAGTACTGCTCATCATAGAGCCTTGCCCCTCTTACTTTCTTATCTTCCTCGGTACCTGAGTGACACAACTCAGGACCACCACAACATAGCTGGGCCCTAGGCTTAAGGGGACTTTGCAGTCAGTTAGGGACTACAGGTGGAGGTGTGGTACCAAGCTCAGGTATCATCACTAAGACCTGATCTCACAATCAAGTGGGCTGAGTAGTTTACTTGTATTCCTTTCACTCTATAAACCTTGTGCTGAAGTCCCATTGTGGGCTGTACATGCAGAGAAGTAACACTGCATCTTTAGGGAGGCATTTAGGTTAGAGATCCCCTCCTTGGGGTAGATAGTACAACTATAGTATTAGGGCAGTAGTAAGTAGAGCAGTAGGTATCTAGCTGGATAAAGATCTTGTGCCCCAGTAGATGTAACATTAGTAAGATCACTCCTATTTTGACTTTCTGGAGACATAGCACTATGTCTCTGGAACAATACAACTTTCTTATGGGCAGTATGCTCAACCAATGTATAGCTCTGGCCAAACTAAGGGCAGAAATAGAGGGAAGAGAAGGAAGGGTGTGTTGGGGGTGTAGAAGGTTTGGGCACCTGGCCCATAACTGTAGGAATATGAAAGAAGCAAAAGGGAAACCGGTTCCCTAGAATAGATTTGAGGTGATAGTGAGTAGAGTGATATAATATGGAGTGAGGGAGGAAGCAAAAGTAAGGAGGCAGGAGACAGTTGAGGAAGGGGTACAATGTTTTAGATATCGGGGAATAGGGTACTACAAGTGGAAGTGTCCAAATATTAAGGTAGAGAAGGGAAGGAGAAGTGAGGAAGCAGCACGTGTGGCTAGGCCACAAAAGGCGCAGCAGGGAGAGAAGCTAGCACATTCCAATTGGGAAAAGGTGTAGGAATACTGTGGAGTAGAGAATGTGCCAAGAGATACACAGCTGTTGGAGTTAGGATAGATAACAGAAGAAGTTATAGTGATCTACATAGAATGCAGATGGTGTGGAAAGAAAGGAATGCACAGGGAAAACAACAGAGGACAAGGAGTCCTCAGAGGAAGGAAGTTAGAGGAAGCCAAGTGGTGTGGGTGCTCAAAGCAAAAGAGAAGGGAAGGAATAGCAGCACGCTCCAAAGAGAGAAAGGTGCAGCAGGACAGTGCACAGACAGAAGTTCTGAAAGGTATAGCAAAAGAGGAAGATAGGCAAAGAGATATCAGGAGAACATTCAACATGTTAAGGGAGGTATGGTTAAATATAGGGGTAGAGAAAGTGGACACACATGAAGGTATAACAGTGAAAGCACTCTTGGATAGTGGTGCGACAGAAATGTTTATGGACAAGAAAATGGCAGCAAAATATGGGTTTAGACTGCAGAAGCTAGAAAGACCAGTGATGGTCAGAAATGTAAATGGAATGAACAATAGTGGAGGGGCTATTACACACCAAGTGGAAGTAAACCTGTACTACAAGAGTTATGTAGAAAGGATGAGGATGGATGTGTGTAATTTAGGAAAAACAGACAAGATATTGGAAATGCCATGGTTGCAAGCCCACAACCCAGAAATCAATTGGAAAACAGGGGAGGTCAAGATGATGAGATGCCCTCTATTATGTGGAAGGAACACAAATTTGGAAAAGGGGCAGGAAGCAAAGAAAGGAAAAAGAGTAGTTACACTAGAAGAAGAGAAAATAGTGAGATGGGCAATGGAGGACAAGGAGGACTGGGGAAGGGATGAGGAGGTTGAAGAGGATCATAAGAAGATTAAGGAGATAATCCCAAAGAGGTTCCTAAAATGGAGGAAGATGTTTGGGAAGGTGGAGTTAGAAAGGATACCAACAAGGAAAATTTGGGATCATACCATAGATCTCAAAGAAACGTTTAAACCATAGAAGGGAAGAATTTATCCTTTATCCAAAAATGAAAGGGAAGAAGTTCAGAACTTTGTAAATGACCAACTGAGAAAGGGGTACATTAGACCATCAAAATCCCCTCAGATGTCGCCAGTATTCTTTGTAGACAAGAAAGATAGGAGTAAGAGGATGGTAATGGACTACTGTAACCTAAATGACCAAACAGTGAAGAATAACTACCCACTTCCATTAATCACAGACTTAATTGACAATATAGGGGAAAAACAAGTATTCACGAAAATGGATCTTTGGTAGGGGTTCAACAATGTAAGGATTAAGGAAGGAGATGAGTGGAAGAGAGTATTCACAACCCATGTAGGGTCCTTTGAGCCAACAGTCATGTTCTTTGGAATGATGAATTTGCCAGCCATATTTCAAGCAATGATGAACAAAATTCTAAGAGACATGATTAATAAAGGGAAAGTGGCAGCCTTTGTGGATGATGTGTTGGTAGGGACAGAAACAGAAGAAGGGCATGATGAAATCATGGAAGAAGTACTGAAAAGGTTGGAAGAAAACAACTTGTATATCAAGCCAGAAAAATGTATGTGGAAAGTACAAAAAATTGGGTTCCTGGGAGTTGTTATAGGACCTGACAGGATTGAAATGGAGAAGGAAAAGGTGGGTGGAGTACTAAGTTGGCCAGAGCCAAAGAATGTGAAAGACATCAGGAAGTTTTTAGGTCTCGCCAACTATTATAGGAGGTTCATCAAAAACTTTGCTCAAGTAGCAAGACCAATGAATGTGCTGACAAGGAAAGATATAAAGTGGCAGTGGAAAGAAGAGCAGTAGAAAGTGTTTGATGAGCTCAAAAGGATCTTTATGACTAAGCCAGTACTGGCAGCCCTGGATCTAGACAAAGAATTCAGGGTAGAGGCAGATGCTTCAAACTACGCTACTGGAGGAGTATTATCAATGAAGGGTTCCAACAAGCTGTGGAGGCCAGTTACTTTTATTTCTAAATTTCTAAGTGATACAGGAAGAAACTATGAGATTCACAACAAAGAAATGTTAGCAGTAGTCAGATGTCTGGAAGCATAGAGACATTTCCTGGAAGGAGCAATGATGAAATTTATGATCTGGACAGATCACAAAAATCTCAAATACTTCATGAAGGTGCAAAAATTGAATAGGAGACAAGCCAGATGGGCACTGTATCACAAACTTCATTCAGACCATAACTCCAGGAATACTTGACCGATTTCAATGATCTAAATGGCCACCGAAAGCCCTTAAGAAGACCTTTCAAACAGTACCAAAAACGTCTCAAAGCTATCAGTATTCACTGAGTTATCAGCAGATCAGTCAGTGATCACCAAGTCACCAGACACTAAATTGCTGATATCTCAGGAACTGCTTAACGTAATCGTTCTCTTCAATGACCATTGTGAAGCTCTCTTCAATGCGCTTCTTTTGGCTATAAATAGATCCCAAGGCAATAAGATCCCATGGAGATACAAGGTCCTCAATGTTTGTACATGATACTGATCTTTATCCATAGATTATCATCTGTCCTTGAATAGAATAAAGGACTGCCCTAAGATGGTTAGGTTATCTCTATTTCAAGAACAATAGCACTCCTATATGTAGAACAATAGGTAGTGATCATGTGGTAGGCTGTTCTTGTGTACAGACCACCACAATCATGTATTTAAGAACTGTATGTCTGAGGATAAACCTCAGACTTAACAACATCTTTTGCTGCTTGTCTAACTTTGCTTTTTTGAACACTTTGATTATCAAATCAAGCAATCACAAATCAGTAAGTGGCCATTTGTGATACACTGTACCTATTGAGGTTCAATTTTATGTTAAAGCATGTTCCAGGGAGTAAGATGGAAAAGGCAGATAGCCTAAGCAGGAAGCTGGACTGGGAAGTAGGAGTAGAAAGGGACAATAAGGATGAGACATTGGTAAAACCTGAGTGGTTGGAAGTCAGAAGAACAGAAAGGGTAGAAGTAATTGTAGAAGGAGTGGATTTGTTGGAGAAAGTGAGGAAGTCAAAAGTAAAAGATGATGAAGTAGTCAAAGCAGTGGAAGAAATAAAATGAGTGGAAGTAAAGATACTGAGAGATGAAGAATAGAGGGAAGTAGATGGTATAATATATAAGAAGAGAAAGGTGTACATACCTAAAGATGATATATTAAGAGCAGAAATAATTAGGTTGTATCACAATATACCAGTGGGAGGACATGGAGGACAATGGAAGACAGTGGAGTTGGTTACCCAAAACTTCTGGTGACCAGGAGTAACTAAGGAGGTGAAACAATATGTAGAAGGGTGCAATTCCTGTCAAAGAAACAAAAACCACACAGAACAGCCGGCAGGGAAATTAATGCCCAATTCAATACCTGAGAAGCCTTGGATGCATATATCAGCAGATTTTATCACCAAACTGCCAATAGCACAAGGATACAACTCAATCTTAGTGGTAGTAGACCAATTGACAAAAATGGTCCATTTCATCCCTACTATAGAGAAAACATCAGCAGAAGGGCTAGCCAGGTTGTTTAGAGACAATGTGTGGAAGCTGTATGGGTTACCTGAGAGCATCATCTCTGACAGAAGACCACAGTTTGCAGTAGGAATAATGCGGGAGCTGAATAGGATGTTGGGAATTGAAAGTAAACTGTTGACAGCATTCTACCCTCAAACAGATAGACAAACAGAGAGGGTTAACCAAGAACTAGAGCAGTACTTAAGAATGTTTATTGACCATAGGCAGGAACAGTGGCCGATTGGTTAGGGACAGCAGAATTTGCTTACAACAACAAAGTACACTCAAGTACCAAGATATCACCCTTCAAGGCAAATTACAGACAAGACTCTAGAATGGGGTTTGAGATGAGAAGGAAAGGAAAATACAAGGGGGCAGAGAAATTTGTGATAAAAATGAAGGAAGTTCAGGAAGAAGCAAAAGTGGCACTAGGAAAAGTGCAAGAAGAAATGAAGAAATATGCAGATAGAAAGAGGACAGAAGTTGATGAGTATAAAGTAGGAGACTTAGTAATGTTAAGCACTAAGGATCTGAAATATTAGATGGTTGGGAGGAGGACAGAAAAGCTGATGGAGAGGTTTGTAGGCCCTTACAAAATAAAGAAGATCATATCATCAAACACAGTAGAATTAGAACTACCTAGTACAATAAAAATACACTTGGTAGTCAATGTCAGTAGAATACAAAGATATGTAGGACAAGAAGAAGGGCAGAGAAAGGAGCAACCAGCTCTAGTTGTAATTGAGGGAGAAGAAGAGTGGGAAGTAGAGAGAATCCTGAATAAATAGTAGATATGAGAAAAGAATAAGTACTTGGTACAATGGAAGGGATTCATGGCAGAATCAGATACTTGGGAAGGAAGGAAAAACTTGGAAAATGCAAAAGAGGCAGTCAAAGAATATGAAAAAGAATACCAATGAGACATGGAAGATGTAAGACAACAGGAGAGAGAGGAAGGAACATTTAGAAGGGGAGAACTGCTGGGATAATTTACAGCAAAAAAGCTATTTGGGTGGTCAGACAAACAATATGACAAGGAATATTGGGGAAGACTGGAAAGAAATTGGAAATGATAGAAAGGAAAACAAATGAGAGGATAAAGAACTATGGAAACAGTAAGAGAGGAAGAAGAAGAAATTGAGCAGGAAAGTTCAGGGCTCAAGGAGTGGACAGAAGAAGATGACAATGAAATGGGGAACATTTATGACCCATACCATGAACTATAAAAATCCTTGGGACAAGGAATCTTGAGAGGGAGGTGGTGTTATGACACAGTCAAAATGACTAAGTTATTATTTATTTTCTTTTTCTTTTTCTTTTTCTTTTTAATGAGAAAACTGAGAAATGACTAAAAGAGATATGCAGGAGTTCATAAATAGAAGTAAACACAGGATATGTATAAGTAGTATACTATAATCAAATGAGAACTCTATTGAGTTCTTCTTGTCAACTCAGACTAGAAGTAGACCTAAGTCATCACAGCCTAAGGCCTTACACCTGGTCTATAACTGCAGGAATAAAAGAAAGAAGATAAAGAGGAAACCACTTCTCCTGAATAAATTTGAGATGATAGCAAGTAGGGTAATGCAATGTAAAGTGAAGAAAGAAGTAAAAGTGAGGAGACAGAAGACAGTAGAGAAAAGAACACAATGTTTCAGGTGTTGGGGAGTGGAACACTACAAGTGGGAGTGTCCAAATATTAAGGTTAAGAAGAAAAGGAGAAAAAGTGAGGAAGTGGCATATGCAGTTAGTCTGCAAAAGGCATAGCAAGAGGGAAGGCCAGTGCACTCCTTATAGAGAAAGGCACAGGAGTAATGTAGTGTATGGGGTATACCCCTGAAAGGTGCAGCTCTAGAAGAGCAAGGATAGATGACAAGGTAGGAGGTTGTGACATTTGTAGAGTGTGGAGGGTATGAGTACAAAGGCACCAAAATGCAAGAAAACCAGGGACAGAGTTTTGTCTCTGGGGAATAGCTAAAGAATATTTGGTGTAGCTAATATCTTGAAGCATAGAGGTAGAGAGAAAATTCAACAAAAGAAAAAGAAGCAGTTGGAGTAAAGTGTACTTGATGTGGATGAAAAGACATAGTAGCAGAAGTGTTAGAAGAGGATGGGAGAAGGATTCTGTGCCAAGAATGTGGGACAGGAAAGAAGTAATAGTAGAACTGGAGAGTAGCAGTATGCCCTGTACAGGAAAAAGTACAGCAAGATGGCACATAGACAGAAGTTCTGAAAAGTGTAGTAAAAGAAGAGAACAAGCAAAGAGATATCAGAAGAACTTTCAAAATGCTGATGGAAGTATAGTTGAATATAGGGGTAGAGAAAGTATATATGCATGAAGGCATAACAGTGAAAGCACTTTTGGATAGTGGTACAACAGAGATGTTCATAATCAGGAAGATGGTGGCAAAACATAGGTTTAAGCTGTGGAAGCTAGAAAGACCAGTAATAGTCAGGAATATAGATGGGATGAACAATAGTGGAGGAGCTATTACACACCAAGTGGAAGTAAATGTGTGTTACAAAAACCATGTGGAAAGAATGAGAATAGATATATGCAATCTGGGGAGAACAGATGTTATATTGGGGATGCCATAGTTGCAAGCACACAATCTAGAAATTAATTGGGAAATAGGAGAACTCAAAATAACAAGATACCTACTATTATATGGAAGAAATATGAAGTTGAAAGAAGAACAGAAAGTAAAGAAAGAAAAAAGAGTAGTAATATTAGAGGAGAAAAAGATAGTGAGATGGGTGATAGATGATAAAGAAGATTGGGAAAGAGAGAAGGAAGTTGAAGCAGACTATAGAAAAATCAAGAAAATAGTTCCAAGGGGATTCCTAAAGTGGAAAAAGGTATTTGGGAGGGTAAAGTCAGAGAGAATGCCAAAAAGGAAAATTTGGGATCATGCTATAGATCTCAAGAAGATGTTTAAACCACAAAAAGAAAGAATTTATCCTTTATCTAAAGATAAAAGGAAAGAAGTTCAGAATTTTGTAAATGACCAACTAAGAAAGGGGTATATTAGACTATTAAAATCCTCTCAGATATTGCCAGTATTCTTTTTAGACAAGAAGGATGGAAGTAAGAGGATAGTGATAGACTACCATAGTCTAAATAATCAAACAGTAAAGAACAACTACCCACTTTTGTTAATTATAGATTTAATAGATAACATGGGAAGCAAAAGAGTATTCACTAAGATAGACTTTTGGTGGGAATTCAACAATGTGAGAATAAAAGAGAGAGATGAGTAGAAGAGAGTATTCACAATGCACATGGAGTTCTTTGAACCAACAGTTATGTTCTTTGGAATAACAAATTTGCCAGATACATTCCAGGTGATAATAAACAAAATTCTGAGAGATATGATCAATAAAGGAAAAGTGGCAGCCTTTGTGGATGATATGTTGGTAGGAACAGAAACAGAGGAAGGATATAATGAAATAGTAAAAGAGGTATTAAAAAGACTAGAAGAGAATGACTTATATGTCAAACTAGAGAAGTGCATGTGGAAAGTAAGAAAGATTGGATTCCTAGGGGTCATTATAGGACCCAATGGGAGAGAAGTTGATAGCATAATATACAAGGAGAGGAAAGTATATGTATCTAAGGACAAGAAGCTAAGAGCAGAGATTATTAGATTATATCACAATATACCAGTAGGAGAACATGGAAGGCAATGGAAAATAGTAGAATTGGTCACAAGAAACTTTTGGTGGCCAGAAGTAACAAAGAAGATGAAACAATATTGTTATCAATAGGTAGTGAATGCTCTTAGTGATCACCCTAGGTGGATGTTCAAGAAGAACTCGATGAGGTTCTTTGTTAGATTGGACTACTACTTATACTACTTTACAGTGGCTGTACTACTATTAGCTCATGATCACATGTCCTTCCAGAATGTTCTATGATCACCTGACCTTGTCACATGATCTGATTACCTAAGTTTCCATGCTGTTTATACCTTGACCCCATTGTATGATTTGAGGTTTTAGATCGAGTGTTCAATTGCACAGGAAACTATTTCCATTTTGGGGCTCTCATAACAAATATATAGAAGAGTACAGGAATATGACTCAATCTTAGTGGTAGTAGACAGATTAACAAAGATGGTTCATTTTATTCCTACTATAGAGAAAGCATTGGCAGAAGGGCTAGCTAGGCTGTTTAGAGATAATGTGTGAAAACCGCATGGGTTACCTAAAAGTATTATTTTAGATAGGGAACTCCAATTTGTAGTAGGATTAATGAGAGAGTTAAATTGTCATGAGTTGCCTCAACCATAACAAAGAAGCTATAAATAGAATGGACATGGACTAGAGTCAAACCAGTAGCTGATGGACAACCTGTAGTTTAAACAAGAACAAATAGTATACTTGTATATATAGTAGACTACAATTGAGTGAGAACTCTATTAAGTTCTCTTCTAACCCTAAAGAACTGCCTTGAGTTAAACCCTAGCTTAAGGTTCCTAAGTCAGTTGCTGACAGAAGAACTCAATACCATACTCTAGGCACTGTTTGCTTTGAGCTCTACCTAAACTTTACTCTCTTATCATCCTCAATTGATAATCAGCTCAATCACTGGTCTTTTTGGATAGTAGGCCCTAGCTATAAAGGGGACTTGATAGTTAGTTAGGGACTGCCAGTGGAGATTTAGTATCAAACCCAGGTATTATATTCAAGACCTCATCTAGCAATTGGGTAGTATTGCTTAGTAGATTATCTGTACCTTTTTGATTAGTAGAAATCTTGTGCTAGGGATACATTGTTATCCATACACATAGAGGAATAGCATTGACCTCTTAGGAAGGTGCTGTTAGAGTAGAGATCCTCTTCTTGAGGTGATCATTTACTATTCAATTAGAGCAGTGGTCAGTACAACAGTAGGTGTCTGCTTAGGTAAAGATCTTACACTCCAACAGATATAGTAGTAATTAGTAAGATCAAATTTCTATTCAACCTCTAGAGACAAAAATACTATGTCTCTAGGACAATACAACAATCTTATAAGTAACATGCTCAAGCAATGGTGTATCCTTGCCAAACTAAGGGTAGAACTAAAAGGGAGAGAAGAAAGAAAGTGTTTTTGCTGCAAAGGGTTTGGGTACCTGGTCTGTAACTGCAGAAACTAGAAGGAGGAGAGAAAGGGGATGCAGATCCCCCACAATAAGTTTGAAGTATTAGCAAGCAGAGTGATGAGATGTGGGGTGAGAGAGAAAGTGAAAGTGAGAAGATAATAAATAGAGAAGGTACAATGTTTTAGATATTGGAAAGTAGGGCACTTCAAGTAGAAGTGTCCAACAGCAAAAGCAGAGAAAGAGAGAAGAAGGGAGAAGGAGACAGTGTGTGTAGCCAGACCACAAAAGACACAGCAAAAGAGAAGGCCAGTATATCCTACATGGGAAAAGGTGTAGGAGTACTGCAATGAGTGGAGTATGCCCCCAGAAGGTATACTCCTACTCAAGAGAGAATAGATCACAGAGGAGACAGTGGCAACCTATGTAGATTGTGGGAGGTGTAAAGACAAGAGGGTTCAAATCTATGAAAACTAAGAATAAGGTTTCTTTCTCAAAGGACAAGTAAAAAATATATAGTATGACCTTTGCCAGGAAGCATGGAAGTGGAGAAAGGAAGAAGCAAGGAGAGGAGAAATGATGAGGGTGTAGTGTATAAAGTATGGGAGAAAGGATACAATAGGAGAAAGAGTGTTGGAATAAGAAAGAGGTGAGATCCTGTGCCCAGAATATAGAACAGGAAAAAAGAAACTGTGGTGGAACTGGGAAGTGGCAGCATATCCTATAGAAGGAAAAGTATAGCAGAGTGGTGCATAGACAGGAGTTCCAAAAAGTGCAGTAAAAGAGAAGGTTATCCAAAGGGACATCAGAAGAACATTCAAGATGTTGAGAGAGATGTAGTTGAATATTGGGATAGAAAAAACAGATATACATGAAGAAATAACAGTTAAGGTGCTCTTGGATAGTGGTACAACAAGGATGTTTATGGATAGAAAGATAGTAGCTAAGTATAGATTTGGACTGTAAAAGTTAGAAAGACTAGTGGTAGTAAGAAACATAGATGGAACAAACAATAGTGCAGGAGCAATAACACATCAGGTAGAAGTCAACATGTACTACAAGAATCATATAGAAAGAATACAAATGGATATATGAAACTTGGGAAAAATGAATGTTATATTGGGCATACCATGGCTATAGGTCCATAATCCAGAAATAAATTGGAAAACAGGAGAAGTCAAGATGATAAGATGTCTACCAATTTGTGGGAGAAATACAGCAGTAAAAAAAGACATCAAGCAAAGGAAGAAAATTGGGAAGAGAATCAGAGTAGCAGATCAAGCAGACAGAGAGGAGTGAAAATGGACAATAGAGAAAAAATTTAATAAGAAAGTTAAATTAGATAGAGAAAAAGTGAGGAAGATGGTGCCACAAAAGTTTTATAGATGACTCAAAGTATTTGAGAAGGTAAAGTTGAAGAGGATATCTATTATAACACAGCCAAAAACAGCTAAGTCATTATTTATTTTCTTTTTCTTTTTCTTTTCTTTTTAATTAGGAAATTGGTGGATACACAAGATAGAATGACCAAAAGGAGATGCATGGGAGTTTATAAATAGAAGTAAACACAGGAGGTGTATAAGTAGTATACCATAATCAATGAGAACTCCATCGAGTTCTCCTTGTCAACTCAGACTAGGAGTAGTTCTAAGATGTCTCAGTCTAAGTTCTTACAATACCAGTAAAAAAACCTTGGGATTATGCAATAAACCTGAGGGAAGACTTTGTGCCAAAGAAAGGGAGAATATATCTCATATCAAGAGAGGTGAAAGTCAAAGTAAGAGAATTTGTAAAAGAACAGTTGAGAAAGGGGTATATCAGATCCTCAAAGTTACCTCAGACTTCACTGGTATTCTTTGTAGAAAAGAAAGATAAAAAGAAAAGGATGGTATAGGATTATTGATACCTGAACAAGGGAACAATTAAGGACAATTATCCACTGCCTTTGATTTCAGATTAATAGACACTATGGGTACAAGAAAGGTATTTACAAAGATGGATCTGAGATGGAGGTACAATAATGTACAAAAAAGAGAGGGAGATGGATAGAAGGCTGCATTCATGACATATCTGGGGGTATATGAACCTGCAGTAATGTTCTTTGGTCTTGCAAATTTACTGGCAACATTTCAGACAATGATAAATAACATTTTGCAAGACTTAATAGATACTGGAGATGTGGCAGCCTTTATAAATGGTATGCTAGTAGAAATAGAAAATGAAAAGAAGTATGATAAGGTAGTAGAGGAAATCCTGAGGAAGATGGAAGCAAATGATCTATATCTAAAACCTGAAAAATATATATGAAAGATTAAAGAGATCAATTTCCTAGGATTAGTGATGGGAACAGATGTTATTAAGATACAAGAAGAAAAGGTGGTAGGAGTTCTGGAATGGTCAAGGCCTAAAATGGTCAAAGGTGTATAGAAGTTTTTAGGATTGGCAAACTATTATAGGTGATTTGTAAAGGACTTTGCCAAAATAGCAAAACCACTGCATAAATTGGTCAGGAAGGATAAGAAGTAGAATTGGGGAGAAGATCAGGAGAAGGCATTTGAAGAGTTGAAGCAGGTGTTCACAATATGACCAGTGTTGGTGGCACCAGATTTGGATAAAGAGATAAGGGTAAAAGTGTTATGAGCTACCTTGGCCATAATAACTTTTATTTCTTTATTTCTTTTACCTTTTACTTTTTTTTTCTTTTAATTAAAAAGATAGGGAAGTCACATGATCAGGATCACATGATATGTCACATTGTCACAATCCATCACATTTCCTGTGACAAATCAGTCACAAATTAGTTACATCACATAGTCACATGTCTAGGAACATTCTAGTAGATTCTATTAGATCATTAGTAGGTTAGGGTTAGTAGTGCAGGCCATGCATAAAAGGTATAAATAGTAGTCCAAATCTAAGAGAAACTCTACTGAGTTTTCTTTGTTTACCTTAAATAAAAGAAACCACGTTTGCAGGGACCGAAAGACGTTCAAGAGTTCAGTGACAGTTATATGTTTAACGTTTTACTCTAGCGCGTGCGTCTGCTGAGAACTACCCGATGTCAGGGATGCAACTGAAAGACTGCTCTCATCGATCAATATGAATCTCTCATTGTTGGATTATTGTATGTGCTGGTGCAGTCAACAAACCCTTGTATCGGGAACTCTTGTGAAATCACTGGTGTCTCAGATCATTCTGACGTCCATCGTCTCAGTTGAGCTCCTCATAGCGACTGAGCTTGGGACATCCTTGTTTATCCCATCATCATGTCCATGCCACCCGAAATCGAGGAAGCTAAACCTCTATATCATCCTTTATTCGATGATGACGAAGCAGATATAATTCTTTAATCCAATGATCATACATCCATCACATCACGAAAATCGTCGAATTATTTTCGTAATCCCAAAAATCGAAGCTATCAAGTGGCCTGGTAAAGCAGGAGGACTGATCCAGGATGGTCATGATCGGGAATTGATGTCATCCTGGCTGCCCCCCGAGTAATATAGGATGATGTTACAAGTCACGTAGTCCACTGATTTGACACCCCAATTACATTTGTCTCTCAGAATCAGAGTCATTTGATTTCCATCAAACCTCACAAAAAATCAGAAGACAGAGGGATTATCAAGAAAATGAAATACAAGTATGAGAAGCCGGGTTGCAATCAAGGAGCAAGTGCCCAAGGTGCTAACTATGTGTTTCCTTTTTAATGACTGGCTGCTAATGACCATTTGTCTCTCGCTCTGGACATAATGGCTAATTGCAGGTGTACCATCGCAAAAAAAAGAAGGTACAATTGGCCGTTACAAAATGACCCTTGCAAAAAAATACATGTCTTTGGTCGTCCCATTTCTTGTCTTTATACCAAACTGACGTGACCACGTTCCCTACAATTCTCATATTCCAAACATGCACGATTTTCAAGATGCTAAACGAGGGTGAATGTTACTTGTATCCGGCAACACAATACAGCAGTCAAGACATACTAAGATTGGTCCTCCAAGACAAACTATGACTTCCACCCTGAACTTGAATCTCAGATGATCCATGCAAGACGAGATTCCCATCGAGAACAAGACTGCCCATCATATTCTCTGGAAGCTTTATGGTACCTACAGTATTCGAAGGTGCCGATACTCGGGCATTGAAGACATCGATGTCATTTTCATCCGTATTAAAACTCCATGTAGCATTAAACTGTCCAAGCGGTGTTTCAAATCCGCCTTGTGCTGCAGGGATCCCGGTATTCAAATGTGGAGCAAAAGTCCACGTTTTGCCTTGAGTTGATGTTACTGTGAGTCCCAGAAGATAGAAAGTTAGTGCAGAAGTCGGCCCCGAGCTCCAACCATGGCTATGTGAAGTGTATGCAGGATCGTCATCATAACCAACATTATAACGATAACTGTGACCAGCCTCAGTTACGGACTAAAACAAATGTTAAAGAAAGAACCTCAGTGATCCGTTCGCCGTGAAACCTTCCAAAAGCGTGCTCTGTACGGAAAGATTGGTGTATAGCATATACCCCCACGTTCGTTCAAGAAGATTCATTGCCCGCATATCCTCTCCAGCGATAAAATGGGCTTGAAGCTTGACACTGACGATCAGTTTTTTTTACCAATCTTACAAAAAGCGATAAAGCACACCTCAAAGCCGGTAATGAAAGGGCTGATGGTATCTGGGAGCTCGGGTGGAACGGGTCCAAGGGAATCCCAATTTTCCTTTAGTCCATCGCTTATGCGTTGTTTTTGGTCTTCTGAGTCGGTCAAGTTGAAGACGACAGCCAAGGAGTTAGCATCTTGCGGATGTAGTGTCGTGGTGAGATTGTCTGAGTACAATCCAGCAGAATCATCCCAGAAGGCCTCATTGTAGCGTCCTTTGAGGGCTGTTGCATTGGTAGACCAAGCGATTGCTTGTTGTGTTTCATTCAACTGCAAAGCCAGATCAGCTGCAGTGACGAGGACCTGACAATGATTCAAACAATTAATCTTCGGCACAACACGTCAGCGAGATAGCCTCTCATACCTGATACAAGAGAGCATTTCCTTCAGCATTATGACCACCTCCACCTTGCCGAGCCCAGTCACGTAAACCAGTGATATCGATGAGCCCCGTCTCATCAACTTTCCCTTCCAAAAATCCCACAGCCTTCGTATAGTTTGACCACAGTTCTCTCACCCACTCTGTATCACCACTGAACAGATGATAGTTATCTGGATGATTTTTTACATGAGCCTTGACAGATGAAGTATGACGCCCGAGAAAAACTGACAGACTCCAATGAGCGTCCAGGCATGGTAAGTATCGGAGCCTTGTTGACTCAAGGGAGGCCCTGATTCTGGGAGTGCACCAGTCGTGGGGTTGATAGCAGCGAACATTGTGGCCAGAGCATTTCTGGTTGGGACAAGGTCATTGGTGGAGACAAACTGGGTAGAGACAGCGATTCCCATGTCACCTTGAGGCTATTGAGTTCATCTTATCGAACAGAAGTTAATTTACTTACCAGGCCAAACAGCACTACATGAATTTATAAATCAATTTCTTATTAATGAACGCGTCAATTAGATTGAGTGAGTCGACATGCCGGTCACGTTTTGCGCCATCCACAATTATCGGACCTGCAACCCCGAGACGAGCATCGTTCTCCCAAGCTATCAGACCCTTCATCTTCAACGGAAGGCAGCTATTCAAATAGGAGCCACGCACATCCTCTGGGAGCGAACGGAACATGGCGGCCTGTGTCTAGCGGAACAGTATTGGTCTGTACCGTATAAGCACCAGCGTACCAGACTCAATGGAGACAGAATCAGTAAATCAGTATTTGCTACAATAGATTTTGTGGATCAATACTTTTAGTCAGGAAATCTTCATCATGAAACGTTGGATGTTTTGCAGAGAAATATCCTGTATATGCTCGTAGGTCTGGGAAATGTGGCATAAAAGAAATTGAGCATGTCACATTAGACAAAGTCAGGGGCGCATCGGAAGATGAGATCAAAGTTAGAAAACGGAAACCGCCTCTCAGACTAGCCGAAGGTTGTTCCCACAGGCCTTGGATGAGAGGTGTTTGAAGCTGTAGTACGCCATCATAAGAAGTAGTATGGTCAGGGTGGGAAGAATCATCGGAGGATGTAGGGCGGATAAACATGGGTGACTCCGTAAATGACAGTGCGAGACCGGAATCCGTTGATGCAGAATTGATATTCAATGAAATCAACCCTCCAACCTATCAAAAGTGGCTCAATCTCTATTAAACCGACTTGATAAGGAACACCTTACCTCAAAACCAAAGTCAAGAGCCAGCCAGCTACCAGAAGACGAAAAAATCGTATTTCCCTGGGCTCCAATCAGGCCTGAGGGGTTCGCAATTTGGCCATCTGAAGAATGAACAGCAGTAGGAGTCACAACTCTCGACGATGGTGCAAAGTTGAATTTGTCCCAGTCACCCGGAGGAGCTAAGCAGGAGACAACTACAATACAGGAAAGGATCAGGAACGAGTGCAGCATTGTTGAAGTCAAGTGCGACAATAACCGGTCCAGTACTTTTTTGCATGAAGGTCATAGGACGCGTACCGGACCGATAAACAATTTCAGATGGAAGCACCAGTAGGTCATTCGACCATGGTGTATCAAAATCTCAAGAAGCATCAAAGAACGACAGCATTCAACTTATCAATAATATAATCGCTAGCAAACATGCGGTAGATCACGTTGATAGGCTTAGCGACGTACAAGCGCGGTCCAAAGAACGATTTGGTATCGACCAATCAAGGGATCTCGGTGGGACTATTCGATTCAAGCACATGGATCCTGGTAATCTTGTTCTAACTGGTCAGGCTGCCATAAATGATCTAGGAAACATGAATTGAATCAAACATGAATCAAAACTCACTAGTCTAGTCTAGTCCTGCTTCTCAACCTTTGCTTCAATTGCATGCTTGACCTCTTCAGCCTCAGGTTTCACTTTTTCTATTGCTTGCTCAGCCAGCTGTTCAACTTCAGCAACGGAAGCCTTCACGCGTCGATTAGTATCTTCTGCACGCCCAAATATCTCCTGAAGCTTTAGACCAGTAGTTTCTTGTATTTTCTCAACAGTGGAGACAGCACCGTGGTTAACACGTGCTCGGGCATCTTTCGTGCCTTCCCTTATTCTCTCCCACGTCATGGAGGAGTGAGCCTTTGCAATGTCGTGCTTCTCCGCAAAATCAGGGAAAAGAGTGTCCTCGACGGAACCAAGATAATCAGAGAGATTGTGTGACGTCCTCGGAAGGAAATACTTGGCTGATGCAACGAAGGAAACGGGTGGAAGAATTAATCGTGTGATGAACATGCGATTTCGAGCGAGAATAGAGCCAGTGAGAGTTGCAACGCCAATGTATAACAACCCTGGTGTCAGTGGTTCCTCTGGCGAAACAATTGACTTGATGCGGTCTAAGTAAAAAGTAGATGAAATTAGGAACATAAGATTTGAAGGTGTGCAGAATATTCACTTTCTATGGCATGCTCGACCCCGATCCATTTTGACACCCAGCCTTGGACATACTCGCGGCTTTCCCGGTAGGATTGACAAACTCGTCTGCGCACATCTCCGATTTTGTTTTCAAGAGCCGATGGTGTCTCTATGAGAACGACATCGGGTGTTGGAGAAGGGTATATTGAGAGCTCGACACGTAAAAGTGAGCGAGTGTCCGGACTGACAGACATGACAATTCACCTTCTCTCGTGGTTGCTCGTGAAGGACAGTAGCCCCGGCAAGGGAGGTAGATATAAGACCCTTCGGCTACTCAGGAATCAATGAAGGGAACCTTCACACTAGTAGTTCCATATGACTTACAAAGCGTGAAGCTGCCCGGTACATTGCTGAGGTCAAATATTCCAGGTGACGTCGGGGCTCGACGGATGCACAATATTTGAATCGGGAGTTACTTGTAAACAAATAAGATTCGCTGTAAGCTACGATCAAATAGATGTCTCCGAGTATGATAACATTTGCATGCATGAAAAAACCACCCACAGGATATGTTTCTCTATCGTATTGATCGAGGGTACCTGGAAATGTTGATATCAGAATTTAACCTTTCTCCTGCATTCTCAGATCCCAATTAATTAATACTTTTTTAAAAAAGAAAGCAATCGTTCCGCAATAAACACAACCTAGCAAGTAATTCTCCTCAGAAAAACCATTTGCTGTTCAATCTCTTTTTCCTAACAACAGGCCTCGTAACCAAAATACCCACAACCAGACCCGCTATCGTCAACACCAACTGTTTCTTATTAAATCCCTCACTCAATAAATCAAAGGTCCCCGATGGCGCCGTCCGCGTCAAAAACATATCCAAACCTTCACTCAACACAAGCGACGTCGACTCCAAAAGCGACGGTGCAGTGGTGATACGTCGCGTTTGGGCGACATCATACGAATGGGAGAGCACCCATTTTGGATTGTCCGGAAGAACAGGGTCATACTGCGTTAATCCTTCTTCGAGCTCCGAGTTGGTTGGTTTGTGACGCGGTCGACGGGGATCGAGAAGATGGCGTGAATAGGACTGGATCTTGTTGGACTTCGTTGCGACTTGTGTGTGTGTGAAGATCAGGTTATCATGATCGAACGTACCAAACTTGGGGAAAGAATCATACCTATTAGATCCTTCGTAGAAATCCCCAACTTAGTTCTGGTCATCGTGATCGCCGTGATGCCCTGGGTAAACACAAAGGAATCCTCATACACCTTTATCTGACTTGTCGTGTTGGCAAAACTCGACGTCTCTGAGCTACATACATTCAAACATCAGCTCCCACTTTCTGGTATCAGGGCCAAACTCACCTCTTAGTCTTCTCATCGATACCACCCTCATACATCTCAACGCTGACCATCCTCCACCCTCTTGCCTCCTCTACAGCACCCTCCTCAGGATCATAATAATGATACACCAGCCAATTTTCTGCCAATGCAGCTTTCACATCACATTTCATACCCACTCCAGGAGCAGGTAAAGATACGCGATACAAAATTGTTCCCTTCACGCCATCCACAAGATACATCCCACATTTTCCAAGCTTCTGCACCGAATTTCCCCTTTCCTTCGTACCTCCAGTGGAAGTGGTGGGAGCTGGTGATGGCGAAGGTGATATCTGCTCGGTCAACACCACGCTCATATGCGGATTCAGGTACTTGTACAACGTCGTCCGATTCGCCAACACCTTCCCATAACTCGCAATCGGATCTTGACTCGGACTGATTACTCCAATAACATCCTCGTCCTCAGGCAAAGATAATGTCCACACTGGATAAGCAACCAGATGATCTCTGCTCAATTCGTCGTTCATGGCTATTTGATGACCTGCAAGACGACGACGTTTCATTTGACCTGGACGATCTGCCGGGGAAAGATCGATACTGGTGCGGAGAGGAAAGTATATAGATGATGAGTACTTGTGGATGAACTGATAGGCTTGTTCATTGTCTGGATACGAGTAAACCTAGTCGAAAATTCAAGGGAAAATAAGATGAGAAGAAGTGGGTCTGGAAAAGAAGAATGTAGAGCAGACCTGGAGGTATTCATCAAGGAGCATTACGACTTTTTTGCCCTCTTGTCGGAGTAAATACGATTCTACGATAGGGCCTTGTACGATATCCACGCCTTCCAGTACACCATCACGACCGGTCTTACCCGTTGCATTTTCTCCTGTAGTAGCATCAATATGGAAGACCACAGTATCAACCAAAGTCTGCATCAACTCATATGAGGAATTCACCTGAAAAGAAAATCTGATCGTAAACTCACGTTGTCGGCTCTTCTCTGGGCAACAATGACCACGTCCGATCCCACCCCTTTGCCTCGGTTAACATTCATACCAACACCTTCGCCATTGAACTCAAACATTTTCACAGGGAAAATCCTTCCACCTACTTCTGCAGCCCACCCTAAACCAAGTAGTCTTGACCAAACCACTTCACCTGTAGCAGAGTCCAGCCCATATACCTTTCCAAACATCGTTGCGACAACGATGATTTGACGGAAACCGAATTCGTCGCGATTGAGTTCTTCACCTGCCTCGACTTTGGTGGCGAGAACGATTGATTGGTCGGTAAAGAACCGTTGAATAAAGTGGAAAATATAGGCCGGTAATTTCTGAACAAGAACAAGCATCCAGTCCGCATATGGTCTGAACCACGATGGACATTCTTACCTGCAAATCACCAGTATGCCTGACGACTCTCTCAATAAATGTCTCTCCTTCATGATTACCCACGATAGCTTTTGGAGGTGGCAACTCGACAAAACCAGAAACAACACCTGTAGTCAAGGCCTCATCCCTGTTCCATTTCTGTTGTGCTCCTTCAGCGAGCTGGATATTGCCTGTAGAGGTTGAGATAAGAACTTGAGGATTTGTGCGTGGGTCGGACCCGTTGGCGTTTAAGGCAGCAAAGGTGATTATCCCATTGTTCGCTGTGTCGAAACTGAGATAACCAAGGCTAACTTCTTGGGCACGAGAATAAATTTCAAGTGCAATTTTCTACAGTGGTGATGAAGTTGTGGCAACTAACAGGGAAGGATCAAACAAACCCCGACTCGAGGTGCCCAGTAGATTCTTGCGACGTGCACGCGACCACTTTCGTCTACGTTTCCGGTATATATTGGTTGTGATTGGTCCTCAAAAGACGCCTGCAGAATGATGTCATTTAGTGTGGAGGAGAATGAAAGCAGGCTCACGTCGTCCTTGAAACTGTGCACGCTCTTGACACCGTTCTCAACTAGTTTGATTATCCTCCCGGATCCATCCTTTTTGGCGGCTACGATATGGCCATTATCAGTGATGCCAACATCAACAAGCAGGCCAAACTCTGCATTCTTCACGGCAACAGGTCTCGCATTCAGTTCCGGCACAAGACCAACGTGTTTGAGACTTCCTTGTTCTATCCAAATAATTCTGTTATTTTCCGAGATTCCGTTGGAGAGCACATAAAAATCTGCGATTGGATCTCTGATACTTGAAGGGACATTTGCACTCGTTATGATTTCACCGGATTCGGGAACCAAAGAGGTGATGAGGAGGGTATATGATTCCGTGGATTTGGCAGCGCCAACAAGGTATAGTGCCGAAGGTGTTAGGACAAGTTTCGTGTGAATGACAAGAGAGCTAAACTCGACATGTAGTTAGGCAATTAGGATGCATATTACTGTAGAGCATACCTGACATCAGGCATCGAAAACTGCCAGTGAATCTCCCCAGTCTTCCCATCCATACGATAAAAAGTGTCCCCATTTGTCAAAACATAGATGTCTGTGCTATTGTCGCCAGCGAAGACGACGTGTTTTCCAAAGAAGTCAGGCTCTGCATGATGGCCAAGTTCTGGTGGATGCAGTTGCTTTTCCAGCAATTGAACGCCGGTATGAATGTCGAAAGTTCGTAGTATGGCACCGCCCGGGCCAGATAGGGCAGCAACGACTACAAGAGTGACATTGAGAAGATGTTGTCTATACTCGTCAGTGTTCATACCATTGTCATGGGTGTAATACCCGGCTATTCTGTCCTCAGCGTCAAAGATATATCGCCACGCTGATACAGGATGAGTGGACGTCACCAGAATCTGAAATGGACTCACCAACGCTTCCATCCTCGGGATTCAGCGCAGCCAGTACATTACTCGCTGTCGCTGTCAGGATAATTTCTTTTCCTTGCACACGCTGGAAAGTTGGTGCAGTCGAGCTACTCTCAACAAGTGGTACGCCGACGAGCTGTTTGTACCAGTCCACCAGACCGACATCGGCGACGTGTATCGCCTGCACGATGTACGTATGAAGCACAAGCGACAGCGTCCAGAACAGAGACCGCATGGTCTCGCTGTTGTCGTTCAAACAAATAAGTAAAGATATTGCATCATTCACACGGCAGTTTGTATCATTACTTCACAAAAACGGTTATGCCAAAATTCGATCCAGACAAATGGATAGCACAGCTCATGGAATGTCGGCATCTCTCTGAACAAGAGATGAAGCTCCTCTGCGACCATGTCCGCTCCATCCTGCTCGAAGAGTCCAATATTCAGCCCGTCTCGACTCCAGTCACTATTTGCGGCGACATCCATGGGCAATTCTGGGATTTACTGGAACTACTGAGGAAGGGAGGGAGTGTGCCTGAGACGAGTTATATTTTCATGGCGCGTAGTATGTTTTATGCCTGCTTGGGACCCAGCGAGGTCGCAGCCAGGCCTACGCCACCATTTGGACTCACTCTGACGCTACACTCTAGGGTGACTTTGTTGATCGAGGGCACTATAGTTTGGAGACAGTGTCATTATTGTTTGCGCTGAAAGCGAGGTGGGTTTTATGACCTCTGCCCACTTGTATATCTCAATTCGCGATAGATACCCAGACAAGGTCACCTTGCTGCGAGGCAACCATGAAAGCCGACAGATCACACAGGTCTATGGTTTCTACGGTACGCCTCCCATGCCATTTTTTCCCCTCCTCTGCGGACTCACTTTTATTCAAAGACGAATGTCAGCAAAAGTATGGCAACGCAATGGTGTGGAAGGCCTGTTGTAACGTTTTTGATTACCTCAACCTCGCAGCTGTGGGCATTCCTTCTCCCCTCCTCCTCTTCAGAATCAACTTATGCCAACAACAGATCATTGATGGTGAAACGCTTTGCGTACACGGAGGTCTATCACCGGAAATTCGAACATTAGACCAGATTCGTGTCTTGTCGCGTGCACAGGAGATCCCCCACGAGGGTGCCTTTTGTGGTTGGTCCTTTCCCTCCATCTCTGATTTGAACTTGAATTTGCTTTCTCTACGTTATAGATCTCATGTGGTCAGATCCAGACGACATCGACAACTGGGCTGTAAGCCCTCGTGGCGCTGGCTGGCTTTTCGGTGGTAACATCACGCGACAGGCAAGTCTCATATTGTATTTTATCGCCCTATTCTTGACTCTGGAGGTGGACACCGTATAGTTCAACCACACAAACTCCCTTCAACTGATCGCGCGCGCACATCAACTGGTACAGGAAGGTTTCAAACATATGTTTGATGAACAACTTGTCACAGTCTGGTCCGCACCAAACTATTGTTACCGGTACTTTCCTTCCCTTCTGTCTCCTGAAGGAATCCCAACCACTGAGAAAACATGTGCCTATATCGCAGATGTGGCAATATGGCCTCGATGATGACGGTACATGAGGACGGCAAACGGACTTTTACAGTTTATGATGCTGCAAAAGAGAATGAACGAGATAGAGGGAAGATGACGAGTCGTATGGTGCGCACACTTTCTCCCCGCCTCTGAATAGCGCTAATTCCATGCTTGTGCAGAATATGCCTTACTTTGTATAATATGAATAATTGATTACTTTCTCGACCTCAGTTCCTCAAATGGAGCGGAAACTGTCATCAGACATGCGCTTTTCAATCATAAGTAACGCATGATCCTACTGTCAGTGGTAAACAAACGTGAATCCTGAAGTTTCAACACAATGTCATCATTAAACACAGCCTCAGTATATTATACCATGACAGGGATCATTCTAGTTCAGTCGCAACAGGTAAAGTAGAGCGCATCTAGTGTAACCCTATTTCATTCGGCCAACCTCAATTCACAGTGCACACGATTGGAAAAGCACTCGTTCTTCAATGATATATCCACAGATTCTATTGAACTGCAGGGTATTTCACGTCCAAAGTTCAGAGTAACAGGTTGAAAAAAACACATGTCTTTCCACCCTTCACAGGACTTGAAATATCCTGATCCAATGCATTAAAACAGTCCGCCAAGAAAAAAAGAAGCGGATCAAGTTGTATGTATGTGGTGTATAAAAAAAAAGAGCATATACATATTACAAGTATAGAAAGAAAGCAACTTGACGAGAAAGCAACCGATCGAAAACTACGAAAGCACATAGAAGCAAAAAAAAACAAAAAAAAACAAACAAAGAAAGCAGGTGCACAGCACACACAAAATAACAACTCCACAACCCAACGGACCTCAAAAATGATCCGAAAACTGATCCTCAGAGAATACTCCCATCCCAGCTAGCTCTCTTCCTCTTACTTTCCAATCCACTCGCACTCAATCCAACGGCTCCTGCTCCATTAGCATTCAACACCAAATCCTTCGGATTGACCACTTGTTGACTCTGCATTCTCTGGTGTCCAAGTTGCTGCTGCTGCTGCTGTTGCTGAGACCTCATCAAAGTGGTCACAGGAGAAAACACCTGTCTCGATAAACTCGGTGGAATACTAAACACATGATTAAGCGCCTTTAATCCAGCCGTATCGCTCGTGCTCGTGCTCGCGCCCGAATAATCAAAGTCGGACTGTTGTGCCTGATTGGACACAAAATCGTGAAGGCCAAGGTACTGCAGCGTTTGTGCATGCACCGTGTTTTCATGGGTATGATGGGTATCAAACGGCTGAGCAAGATCTAAAGCCAACCTCGCTTCCACCTCTGCCTGAGTCATCCTGCGAACTCCATTCCCCGAATCCATGGCTGAAGAGTGTGCAACATCAGGCGTCGGAGCCGGCGTATCAACCAACATCGCCGTAGCTCCAAAATTCTGTTGGAACTGCTGATTATTATTAGGATGCTGCCCAAAGTTGTAATGCGAGTCGAGGAAAGGCAGGTCAACATGGGTGTTGACCTCCGAGTTGACACCAATCCCTGTCCCTGAGGGGTCAATACCTCCACTCGTGTTGCTGCTAAACGGATTGGAAGGCGATGAGAGGAGATGGCTAAATAGCGTAGTCGCATCGGATATTGCATTCGCTCCCAATCCCTGACCCTGCGTCACAGAGGCATTGTTAGCAACCCTCGCAGTAGGAGTAGTCGATCTCCATATCTCCGAGTGGGAAGGAAGAGGAGGAAGAGTAGACAAGGACAACGAATGTCCATGAGATGTACTTGGCCCAGGCAAATCATGGACTGTACTACTAAGTGAACGCTTCGCGGTATCCATAGTGTCAACAATTTTGGGTCGTCCACGCTCTACAGCCTCAGAGACAGAGGAAAACGATACTACCGGGGAGCTCATCGTATTCCTAGCTTCGGAAGGCGGAACCGAAATTGACCTCAGACCGTGCCCTTGCTCTTGGTGGCTAGTCTGCTCTCGCCCAGGCATGAAAGAACTGCCTCCACCAGCTCCCAGCTTCCCACTTCCACTCAATCCTATACTCGACACTCCATACTTCTTCCCTGTTCTCAGCTGTGTTATATGCTGCATCATGGGGGTCGCAGGTGGTGTTAAATTATTCATATCAGCCAAGGTGCTTGGCTGCGTCAGGTCGAGGTCATCAAGACTGAATCGTCCATAGCTATTGGCGCCCGGTGTTGAGAGGGACGCCGGTGATGGAGAAAACATGGTCAAAGAACCAAGGGAAAGGGATAATGAATGTCCACTATGTGTCAGGGTGTGGGTATTCTGGTGATTGTGTGCGGAGAAACCATCCTGATGCAAAGGATGCAGGCGCTGTAGCTGATGACGGTGAAGTGAGCGTTTATGTGATGGTGAAATATGTTCCATTCTCACAGGTGAGGTCTCAGTCGAGTTCGAGTTCGAACCTTTTGCTACATTCTGCCTCTGTTGTTGGTTCTCCGGCGACGGTGTTTTTGCCGATACCAGCTCACTCTCAGCATCCACACTGGCTCGAGGACATGTTGTCAATTGATTCGTCCCATCCATAACGTCATCATCCTCGTCTATTGCAGCATCACTCATCTCCTCATCCACATCTCTCTCCTGTGGATCGTCAATTTCAGAAGACGACGCGTGCAACTGCATTGGATTAATATTCCCTCTCCCATCTCCAGGAACAACTCCATCACCGCCGTCCTTGACCCCCATCTCCTCTCACTTTTTGAGATACCAACCAGACCCAAACCAGTCGTCGGACCATCTACCATAGCCGACTGTGAATTATTGATATCATTGTCACCATGACCATTTGATGAAGGTCCATATGCACTTCCGAACCAACCGAATCCACCACCAAGTCCATAGCCTCTCGCACCAAAAATCAGATCACCAGCATAGTCAGAGTGATGAGTTATTGCTCTAGCCACCGAAAGTCCACCACCATTTCCAGTCGCATTAGTAGCTGTGTATCCCAAATTATACGTCTCATCACCTCCGAAAACATCCTGCTGTTCTCGATCATCGGAGAAAGTCTGACTTTGTGTATCAAGACTCACTTCCGACCCAAAATCCCCGCAGAAAGACGAGCTGAATGCGCTCAAGGAACCTGGGCCTGAAAATGGCCCACCACTTCCACTCAGGACAGATGAACAAGCTGAGGAATTGTTCACGGCAGAACATGACGATGACAACGCCAGGGCGGGAGGCCAAAGATCATATCTTTCGATGACATGATGGTGTTGATGCGAACTATAATTATTCAAAGGGCTCATCGGCAGATTGAGCGTCGTCAATCCAACGAGTGCGTTGAGGCTTGTAGAAGCAACGGCAGTGGAACCTACATTTTGAGTGTTAGAGGTCTGTATTGCGGCAGCAGTGGTAGGAGGCGAGAGAGGCTGAGACGTATGCAAGGGTGTGAGATCAAATGATGCGAGAGGTGATGATGGAGAAAAATAGGACGAAGGTGTACCAGTGCCGGGTGTACTATTTTCGGTTGCAGGGGACGCATTGACCGCTGCATTCCCACTGGTGACTCGGGTTGTATTTATGGGGGTATTGAAAGAGGAGTCGAGGCGTGGGTTCGGCGAAAGCCATTCCTGAGGTCCCCAAGCAGATTGTCCAACCTTGAGTCCTCTGGGACCGTGTTGCTGCTGTGGTGCAGAAGTCTTGGCATAAGAACGTGTATGAGAACTGTTATTAGCAGCAGCAGAACTCCCAGGGGGATTACTCCCGCCTCCACCACCGTCATTAACTGGCGTGTGTGACACTGGCGAAGACCAGGTTGGACGATGGATATGTGTTGTGATGTTATTGTCAAGAGGTATTCGAGACTGACTGTCGAGTACAGAGGACGATTGAGGATACTCAGCAAGCGGGTCAGGTGAAAGAGACTCAGTTGTAATTGAACGCAGGTCTATCTCGGCGTGATCGTCGACAATAGAAGAGAATGAAGCTTCTGCAGGCACCGCAGGGCTGAGTAGCTGTAGATTTTTGATTCCGTCAGTCATGGAAGGTTGATCTGCCAATGCTGGTGTCTTTGAGAGTCCTTGAGTCTTCAAATGCGAACTTAGATCTGCATCCGTGTCCTCTGGGGAACTATCCTCATCCTCTGAAGGGAATGTGCTCTGTGGTACGCTCTTTGTACCACCTCTCAACAAGATACCTTGACTTGTCTGGGCCCTTCTCCTTCTGGTGCCTCTGACTGGGCCAGTCCTTCCTGGGGAACTCGCGGGAATCAGGTCATCTGTTGCCGCACGTGTCATAATCTGCGAGTCGTCAATCAAGTGCTGTTTCTTTTTATTGTTCCGCGGTTTGTATCCTGCAGCTTCGTATAGATCAGGATACGCATTTCTGAAGCGGTCTCGAAGGTCAGTCGAACGGCGGTTCTGCTCTTGGAATACAGGATCCTTGACAATTGCCGCCCAGATAGTCCCATGTTTCTCGTAACCGGCCTTGAGGGCTTTATCTTCCTCCTCGGTGAAAGGCCGTCTGCGCTTGCTGCGGGTCTTTCCAAAGAGTGGAGACCCGTCGGGCAGGGTGGAACGAATTTTGGAAGAAAGATGTGTGCGGGCGTTTGGGTAATGTTTCTGGTACGCATCCGGGAAGTATGTACGAAAGCTGGTAAAAAGGACCAGAGTTCAACGAGGATCGATCGTGGAAAGAAAAGAGCTGACCGGTCTTTGAGATCTACAGATGAGCGACTGTCGAATTCGAGACTGCAGTCGCTCAAGATAGTTTTCCAATTTCCTACGCCATGCTGGTGTTGGCACAAGTCAGACTTGGCTTCGAGCTCATTACGGTGAATTACACACTCGATTACAGCCTTCGACGAGCATCTGTGTCTCTTCGGGGGTCCACTTTTTGCGAGGTTTTTTCTCTGGAAGGGGTGCAGCTGGGTCCTGAGGGTCTGACTTTCGGATTTTTGCTTTTCTGAAGGGTCTGGGCTGCTGCTGGACATTGCTGGGACCTGCTAAGCCGATGTCGTCGCAAAAGTCCCAGGACATGGGGAACGATGAGGGCGGGACGGCAAGGGAGACTCTGCGCTGTTTGGGAGGGGCGGCCATTGTAGGAAGAAACGAGCAGGCTGCATGTGTGCTGCCCAAAACCGATCGTCTACTTAACTACGTCCATCATTCCCACGCCTGATTCTATTCTATTCTTATTTCTATTTCTCCTCCACCTCAGCCGCAATTCGCTGCTCAACACCGTTCAGCTTCTGCACCCACTCGTCCAGTCTCGTCGCAAGTCCACCAATCTGCTCCCGCGAAAGCACGCGCGGTTGCACCCACGATATATACGTCTTTTCCTCGACCTGGTCCAGCGAACCTCGAATAAGCTTCAGGCTGTTCATGATGGAGTGTCATTCAGCACGAGGCATCATGGCTTTGTCTTTGATGTCACCAACCTCAGAGCCTTCATTACCAGATGCTCGACCTCGTCTATCGGCAGCCTCGTCTCCTCGGCCACCGTCTGGAAAGTCATCGTCCGGTCATTTACAGGCCTCTTGAATACACTTTCAATTAGTGCCATCAGACATATCTTTTGCCGCAGAAACGCATAGTTTTCTTGAAGTATCGGCTGTTCCCAGAAAGGCAGTACATGCAGCACCATCATGACGACATACCCAAGTTAAATTACAACCAAACCACCATTTAACATGTCAGTGACATGATGAAGTCATTCAACAGGCAAACAACGTGCTTACTTCTTGCGGGAACAGTGGGGCAAGAGCTTCAAACTTGCCAATGCTGCCCTCATTGAACGTGAATAGGAGTTTCTTGATCCATTCATGAGGCATTCCGTTGAAAGCGTCCAAGATTGGGTGCATCAACTGTATAGTCCACACGTGAGCGCTTCCACAAAGATGTGCATGATCGTAATACCAGCTCTCCGAAATTATGTATCGTATCCGCCAAAAAGGCAGAAATGGCGAGGTCGTGCGCCCGGATAAGTTTCTCCTCCGCAGACATTTCTTTTTCAAGATCCACACACGCCAAGTATAAAAGTGAATGCCGGTAGTAGGGTGCATACTCTGCTTTTGCCTGCAGAACAAAAAAATACTGAGTCATGAAGAACAACCCAGAGAACCAAGAACTGACCTTGTAGTAATCAGCAGCCACACCATAATAAGCAGCATTCACACCACTGTCAACACCCTCTAGCGTATCAAGAACTTGCCATGCAGCATCCATGTCTGCCTTTGTTCCCTCTAGATCACCAAATACAAGTTTAGCATGAGCAATTGTAGCCAATAACAGTACATGAGCTTCTGGTGATTTCTCAGTGTCGATGCGCGAGAGGAGAGACGTCAGAAAATAAAGATGCGTTTGCGGGTCTAATCAAGCAATACCAAGTCATCAGCCCGGCAGACGAGATCGAGAAAGATAGACATACTATCAATATCCTTCGACACCTTTGTCCCCATCTCAACAAGTCTCAGTTGATTGATCTTCCTCTCAAAATCCCTCACAAACCGCTCGAATGTATCCACGCGATAGGGCAACGCCAACGGGTGCTCAAAAAACTCGAAAAGCTTTTTTGTCAACTGATGCCATAGTCTATAAATCAATCCATTAAAAACACAAAACACAAAGAAACAGCGAGATAGAGAGCCCTACTTTTTGGTGTAAAGGATCCTGAACGACTCGAAATACGGATGCAACTCTGATGGTGTGCTGCTCAGAGCAAGCGCAATGAAGTCATCGAGAATAAATTTAGGCGGTGGCGCCATTGTCGTCGTCGTCGCCATCGTTCCAAGTCTTCAAGCCGAGTACCTTTGAGAGAATTGTGGAGGAAAAAGGATACCCGCGCTCGAAAATGATGTGTTTAGAGATCTAGCGCCAAAACTCATATGGGACCTTGGCATGACGCGTCGTTCCATCAATTTGGCTGTAGTTATTACCAAAGTGATCGACAAATAGGTACAGATAGCTCCCACCACCTTGTAAATGTAAAGTATGAACACCTGAAAAGAGATAAAGATATATTCTAATCAGCAACAAAAAAAATTTCGCGCCCATCACGCCAAAATACTGTTGACTCTTGCTAAGAATTGTGACAAACTATCATATCGGACAACAAATTCTCAGAGGAAATAAATTGAGGATAAAGTTACATAATCATTTACTTAGTATTCATCTCGATAATATTGGCAATAACATCATCGATGGACTCAGGGGTGGACACAGACGCCCAACGGTTCACTACATTCCCATTCTTGTCAACCAAAAACATTTCAAAATTCCACTACAGGCGCAATATCAGCCATCGAGCATGGTATATTCACACATGTGAAGCTGTATCTATACCTTGATACGGGTTAAACCCAAAAGGCCGGCCTTCTCGTTCTTCAGCCATTTGTAAACTTCGTTGGCGCTGTCACCATTGACATCTGATTTCTTCATCAGGGGAAAATTTACGCCATAGTTGAGGGAGCAAAAGCTCTGGATCTCTTGATCAGAACCTGGTTCTTGTGAGCCGAACTGAGAGATTACGAGTATCAATGGATGGATTGGCAGGAGGATGGGCAACATGCCTGGTTACAAGGGAAGCCTAGAATAACTAGCCCTTTGTCCTTGTACTTGTCATACAGGGCCTGGAGTCCACGATACTGAGATGTGAACCCGCTGCGGGTGGGAACGAATACATATCAATCTAACGCTCCGAAACTATCACCTACCACTTGGACGCAACATTCACAATCAGCACCGTCTTGTTCTGCAGGCTTGCAAAATCGTACATCTCGCCATTGGGAAGTTCAGCTTTCAGAGAGTAGAAACCACTTGCACTTGTCATCACGGCAGTGGAGAGGGTGACGTAGGACGAGGGAAGATTTGATGATGGGAGGATTGGCCTGGTGATGGAGGTGATCGAACGTGACGAGCTGGATCTCCGTGGTGCGATATTGGAGAATGCTTTGATAAGAAGACTAATTCGAGGCGTGACCTGCCGCAACATGTAGTCAGCACTTAGTGGTCGGCTTACTAGAAAACCTGGAGAGAACGTCACGTCACGTTTCAATCAGCCCATAAACTTTGCCCACACTTCTTTCCCTTTTATAAGATATTTTCTGATGATACTCCCCCTGATGTTGGGCCTCCCACGTCTTAGCATTAATTTACTTATTGAATCCGGAAAGAAAGAGAACGTCGCACGTGATAAACTGAACAGAAATCATTTAACATTGTAGGCTATTCAGTCGTTTTCGGTCGTTTGATAATGAGGGAATCTCATGGAAAATATGCCGAAGTTCAGTCAAATTCAGTTCCAAATGACTAATCATAATCGAATCAGGTCTTGATTCGTATTGATGCATGAAAAAAAACCAAATTCCATCTTCTGCACAGTGGATGACTGACTTCCTGTAGAGTTGGTCAAATATGGTTCCTGTAGCACTATGTCATCTGCAACTAAACGTGTGGGCGAGTAGAATTGTACAGGCTCCTTATACACGTCATCAGTGCTTGTTGGGTGCTTGCACAAACGTACCAAAGATGCAAAGCATCTGTGCACTACACCATAGTTTGCCCATATCTTGGTTCTAGTGAGGTCCAGCGTGTCAGGATCCTTATTGTCCACAAGCTCGATTTGAGTGTAAGTCCCGGTTGTTATCAAGACAATGACATCGTACCATCCACTTCGAAGCTCGAGCGCCGGCTCGTGTATTGATCCAGAAGGAATGACCATTGAACAATGTCTGGCGTGGTCTCGTCACAATGGGTATCTCAAGTCACAATCCCGTTTGATGCGTATAGAAAATATATAAATATGAGAATGGATGAGACGACTCCCAGCACACCTCCTCTCCCCTGTATTTTATATTTAACGAAAACCCATTTCCACTGTATTCACTGAAACCAAACCCTATACATTCCCAAATTTTTACGCCCACCATCGACCTCATCGACCTCATCTCTCATGGACGTATTCAGTGACTTCTCCCTCCCTACGGGCACACGAGTTGCCCCTTCATTTACTGAACCTCCTTCAGGAAGCGAGGGCCAGTTTATGGGAGTCCCTGTTGATGCTGAGCATGGCGATCCCACTGCTGCAATCGCGTTATGTATCATTGCTTGATTTCCCTGTGCGTTTCATTTGTCCAAGAGTAGAGCTGTTTAACTGAAGTTTCTCACAGTGAAAACGTATCTCATGATTTTTTTAAGACTGACGAAGCGACACGCCTTGATCTTGTTTCCATATTCCACCTGTCCTACCAATGTAGCTTGTAGATTTCTTTTACGACGTTCATGGATCAGTATTCGTTGTAACCTCCTATTAAACTTGATGTATTCTTTGTTGTGTCCGCTCCTTTCGAGCTCTTATTATTTTTTCAACGTCAATGTCAATCGTAAAATTTGACTGAGTCCTTCATTCTGTTCTTGTCCAAAGTTATGAGTTGGTCTTCAGTCTATCGAAACGCTTGTATATACATCATGAATCTACTCCAATGGCCCTTTCGTCAGATACGAAGCGTGTTGTGAGGTGCCATAAAAGTCGAAGTACTAGTTTGAAAAGCTAATGTTCATATCATGGCATAGATTCTGATGTGAAGTGGCCTGAGTTATAACGAAGCAGTTTGGGAGCTTGGACTTTCACAAAAGAGGATGATTTAAATGAAAAAAATGATTTGCACTTGGCAGACGATATAGACGTGAGACTTTGCAGGATGAGGGAAACAATTCAGCTACAGAGTAGCAGCTGAAGTGTTTCTTCACACATTTCATGTGGAAACATTACCTTTGTGACAAGGCAACATTTAGTGGCCAGACCGACTCGAACTCCTGCCCGACTGTATTACGCGATCGGTAATGTGCTCTTGCGGACTCAGCCATCTGGCCAACTGAAAGCTTATCAACTTCTTATCATAAAATACCAGAAAAATTACCATAATTGGAAATATGCTTTTGGTGCGTTGTAGATATATCCCTACATAGGTGGACTAACTTCTGTGTGAGGTTTCTCAACTTCCTTCACCTCCTCTTCAGTCACCACTATTACATCTTCTGAACCATCAGACCTGTCCAGCAATGTGTCATCAAAGTAAATGAGAACCCAGAAGAGCTGATAGTCCAGTGAACTAGAGAAGTCAGCCTTACAAATGAATATGCCATGGAGCTCTGTGCACGACGGGATGACCTCGAACAAGCTCAGCTGATGCCTTGGATGGTAATTGACAATGTGAATTGACAATGTGAAGAAAATGACAATGCCACGGTCTGCCTACGCGCCCCGTGTAATAAAAATTTTTAAAAAAGAAAGAAAATGACAATTATGGTAAGTTTTTTGGTATCGTATGATAGAAAGTTGATAAGCTTTCAGTTGGCCAGATGGCTGAGTCCGCAAGAGCACATTACCGATCGCGTAATACAGTCGGGCAGGAGTTCGAGTCGGTCTGGCCACTAAATGTTGCCTTGTCACAAAGGTAATGTTTCCACATGAAATGTGTGAAGAAACACTTCAGCTGCTACTCTGTAGCTGAATTGTTTCCCTCATCCTGCAAAGTCTCACGTCTATATCGTCTGCCAAGTGCAAATCATTTTTTTCATTTAAATCATCCTCTTTTGTGAAAGTCCAAGCTCCCAAACTGCTTCGTTATAACTCAGGCCACTTCACATCAGAATCTGTGCTGTGTATGACATTGACCAATGCACTTGAAGGGGATGGCAGCCTCAGGGAGATGTTATCGAGGCACCAAATTTTGTCCATAGCTCATACGACTAGATGGCAAGTAACAAAGGCACCAAGCAAAATAACTACACTAATAACTGACATGAAAATGGGAACTCTATCGCAAGTGTCATTATTGGGCATCACATTCAGTCCAAGCCCAGTCAGAAAATCATGGAGAGTGTGGTCCAGATCAGTACTGAGATCACATGAGGCTTTCAGCACCCATTAAGATAGTTTCCCTTCTCTCGCCTAGCGGTTGGTTGTCCGGTCTTGCCCTATCATCGATAGCTGCCCCTGGATGCAGTGTATACGAGTCGATAGTGATATCTGTTGAAACAAAGGAAAAAGATACGCAGTCAGATTTCTAGTAAAGATGTCAGAGCGAACTCAACATCAAAATCGATCTATGCTTCACCTGAGTGCGCAATTTCAATTTTTTTTGAATCTTATCCGCTAGAGAGACATAATTCCTTGTCGCTTCCTCTGCAAGGCCAAAGAAAACTAAGGCGCAAATAGGGACAACCCAACGCGTAAATTCCATCGAGGCCACGAGTCTTGCATTCCGTCGCCAGATGAGACCAGGATACTGTATTACACGCGAATATTGGAAATGTGTATCATTCCAGCTTCTCCAGGGCTGCATGGGCGTTGCCGTCGCATTGAGCCACATTACGAAGATTGCAAGTGGCATCGTGAGCAGAAGATCAGTCATGGCCAGTGCCATCAGCCGAAAATATCGCCAGCGTGTAATCGAAGGATGCGCGGCTAGAATGCTCGCAAACTCAACCTGGCGATGAACGAAGGCACGGATGGTGAATACTGCCATCAAATGTAAACATAGAATGCCTATTAGAAATCAAGAACTAGACATACCATAATAACAGCTGGAGACACAACCTATGGCAAGTGGCCACATCAGAGAGATGAAATATGTTGGCAGCGTATTATACAGAACTGGGAAACATCCGATATCTTCAAAAATGTCGAAACGGTGCCCTTGCACCACTTGCTCTGTCGAGGAATTCAGAACAATACATGGATCACGGAAATCATACTCACGAAGTACAATGTATATTAAAGGAAACAGCCCACAGACTAGGCTGTCGACTACCATCGTCCAGTCTCTCTGGTAGAAAAATCAGCTATCAATTGATCAAGATGCCCTCTTGCTTACTTTATTACCGGTGACAGATGTCTTGTTGGAAGCAATGATGTAGTAAAGCCGTCTGTCAATACATAAAGAGCTCGCCGGAAGTCCCACAGAAGCACCCATCATGATTCGGATTGCTACAAGATAGATTCAGAGACCAGAATCGGACTTGAGAGAAGAGATGGACATATATCACACCACACAGGTGCCCAGTTACGGACATTTCCATGCCAAAGTACGGAATTGACCAACTGGTTGAGACATCCAAGTGACGCCCACAGTATGTAGAAACAAGTTCCCGAATTTCGGGCTTTTATATGCCATGGCAATGGAACAAGGACAAGAAATAACCCCAGAAAAGCAAAGATCGGATATAATGGGTAGGTAATGTCAACCATCACGAGTGCTGACGGTAGAAGTTCGTTGGTGTGGCAGGAGCATCGTCTTATAGGTGGAGTGGTATGTAACAAGAACTAGGGTTGGGTCAGGGACTGCATTGTGACTAATGTCACAATGGGGATTATGATAGTATACGACGCGCTTCGGAACAATCTACAACCCCTTCGTATAAAATGTTGTGTCGGTGCTGGCGTTTCTGTTGTCGCAAGCCGTAGAAATGGCTTATTGGCTCCCAATATCTGCCTTCCTCGCTGCAATACTGGTACTTTTCCCTCTCCCATCATATTGGCGATCAAGAAATGTCCCTATACTCGCAATTATTTCATGGTTGTTTAGTGTAGATCTAGTCCAAGCTGTTAATTCCGTCATATGGCTTGAAAATACTCGCAACGTGATTCCTGTATGGTGCGATATCAGTAAGTATTTTTTTCTGTTCTCCGAGTTGTCATCCATAACTTATCATACTCAGCTACCAGGATCATGGTTGGTGCTTCTTTCGCACTTCCAATTTCTACTTTGTGCATCTGCAAGAATTTGGAAGAGGTCTCCTCGTCACGAAACCCCTCCTTTTGTTCGAACAATTTCAAACGCAGGATGATTACCGAAGGAGGAATGTGCTTCGGTCTTCCTCTTGTCTTTATAGCACTTCGTCAGTGACCAATACAACTGCTTGGATGCAGGACCAACTTACAATTAACTCTATAGATTATGTTGTTGAAACGCGTCGATTCGGCATATTTGAAACCACTGGCTGTCAGTCAGCGGTTTATGTGTCCATCCCTAGTCTTCTCATGATCTGTGCACCTCAACTACTGTTTTTTCTGATCGCTATGACATATGCAAGTACGTGATCTTACCTTTGAGGAGGTACCAAGGACTAATAGATGATTAGCACTTGCTCTCCGCCACTTGATATATCGTCGCCTTAGATTCAACTTGCACCTGAAAAACTCCAATTCTGGCCTCACCATGAACGATTATCTGCAGCTCTTCACAATGGCTGCAATCAACATAATTTGGGGTGTCGCTCTGGCCTTTTACAATCTGTACCTCAGTAGTTCCGGCAGACTGCGATCCTGGGCCACCTGGGAGGACGTTCACTCCAACTGGAATCATATTAGTGAGTGGCCGAGGTCCACTGTGTCGAAGGAGCTTCATGATAGTACGCTGCTGACATGGTGGGCCATGCCAATGTCATCTTTTATCATTTTCCTTTCCTTTGGTTTTGGTGTAGTCGCAAAACAAGAGTATCTCCAAACCTGGTTACGATGCACCTTTCTGCCTCAGCCACGATCAAACGAGGAGTCTACAAAACCTAAACTAAAGCCTCTCAAACTCTCAAGTTTCAGGAGCTTTTCCAAGACACGAAAAGTGCCAAGGATCTCTGGCCCGGTTTTAATTTCGACATCCAATCGCTCCCTATGCGTTCCAACCGCCTCTTCTCAGAGCATTCATGGAGGTAGTATTTCCCAATCCGATACGACTGGAGGAACCATGATAGCTCTGTCGCAGATGTCAAGCATATACTCGTTCCCAACCTTTGTTCACCTCCATGACTCCTCTATTCAGGAATTTCAGTCGTTGGCCAATACAATGCATATAAGTGATGACTCCCATCGACTCCCTGAAAAATTCTCATCAGTTTCTTCACCTGGGCCTATTGAGCCATTGCGACACGAGTCCTTGCCAAGTCCAGGTCCATCCTCCAGACCTAGCATATGCCGCGGGTCGCAAGAAGGTCTTACCAGTGTTTCACAGGAAATCATGGTTACTATCCACCGTCAGGCTTCTGTAGATAATATTGTTTAATCAGCTTGACATGACAGATTTTTTGAATTGTCGATCCGTAGCCAATGCATGTGGTTGGTTTCACAAATACTTCGTTTTATTCTTGCATATATTTTTTGATGTACTCTTTATCTTGTATTCCATATTGTTCATCTAATGTATCATTGACTTGATACCAGAACCATCAGCAGTACAAGTTATGATGAAATAAACTGGGAGGCGAAGCCTTATTTCTGAGGACCTCTCAGCTCGTTTGTCTTCTGGTTTTTGTCCTGAGGCAGAGAATCAGGCGCCTGCTGAACCATCCCGTTCATCGCGTGAAGTCTTGAGTCAAGGACCCATCATCAGATAATGAATTTATTCCGGGGGGTTCCAATGATTTGGTTGTAGGAAAAAACTCGTGGCATCACCATGTCTGTTTCAGTCAAGTAGTCGGTCTAAGAAATCTTGCATCTGGGCCTTTGGATCTTTTGGCGGTGCAGACGATGGTAATGCAGGTGTCTCGAGAACGACGCTTTTCGCTGTGGTACCTTCTAAGTTTGATCTGTGTAGAGTATAGCAATGTTAACTTGCCTTCGCGCTCCTGCGTAGGGGGTATGTGCTTGGTCTTGAGTGTCTTTGATTTGCTCTTGAAACGCTCCTTAAGATCTAAGGTCGGTCAGATATGACTGAGGAGATGGATTGAGAGCCGAACCCCATTTCGCTTCCGCCGCAGCCTTTTCACGGGCCAATGATTCGAATTCTTCGTCCCATACCAGCTCTTCCATTTTTCCTTTCGCTTGAGAAGTCTGTAGTCGTTTTCGAGTTGAGTTGGATGTTATATGGGCCAACGAGTGGTCAATATCATCTTCATCTCCATCCTGGGCCGCACGCTCATATAGATATGAGTGTCCTTGTTCATCAGATAGACGCTGGCGCTCCAAAAACTTGGACAAATCGACTTCTGGTTCTTGAACAGGCTCTCCTTGTAGACCGGTAGAATGAATCCCCGCTGTGATGTAAGTTTGATATCTTGAAACGCACCATCTGAGTCTAGTTCTGGTTCTGATTCTGCGTATCGATCAGCATTTGAGCTCAGTTGTCTAGGACCGTATTTGGCTCTGAGAGCGGCTGCTGCCTCTTCGTCTTCGTCCTCGTCTTCTGGTTTCTCTCCTTCTAGTAAGAGGCGTTCATGAAATTGCGCTGGACGACCTGCGCCGCGTCTGCCTCTTGCCCTGAGGTATTTTCCAAGACCACCTCGCGAGCCGCCTCGCCCTCTTTTACGGTCTGGATGTGCTGATGTAGAGTCTGCCTTTGGCTTGCTGGACATGATGAGTTCCAAAGTAGGCAACTTGTAATATCAGATCGACAAAGGAATCAGATCAGGCCAGACATTTACCTAATTTGGCCGAGAACGTTGATGCCAAGTATTGATAGCCAGGCAGCCAGGAATATCCCCACTGGATTCCAGATACTCCAAGACACTGCTGTCCAAAACCCTTCGCCTCAGGATGGGAGCAAGAAGGTCTCATTATTTAGGATCACAAAAATCTGCCCGAATTCAAAAAATTTAATTCAGTTGTGTTCGCTTCATAGATCAATTATCATGCCTTCCATTGGCCTCTGGCAAGTGCCACATGGATGAGCTGGACATCAGAATTCCCATAGCCCAGATTACTAGACAGCGTTGGGGATCTCGATGCCCAATTCAGTCATAAAATTGGCGAAGATGGTATCCCTACTTGTGGACGCCTCAGAGAGGCCTGTGCATTTAGCCATGCCTCACCTGTGGAAACCCCAAACTTATGGACGGCTTTATGAGTGTCTCTAGGCTTGCTACCAGCAACATCATAGTCACCACACGGTAGTAGCCCCAACCAAACTTGATGGTCAAACTGATGCTTACATAAACGAACGGAGGCCTTATGGGAGACTCTCAGTTCTTCCTCCACCTTCATCAAGGATGGAGACTCTAAATCTCAATACTCTTGCAAATTCCCTTCCAACGACACAGCAGAAGGCAGAACAAGAGCTCTTGAATGACTTCAAAGGTGATTTTTTTCACGTAGAGAAATGGTTCGTGCTGACTTTCCGAAGTTGCGGCGCTCAGCATCACCACACTCTATCGTTCATCACGCCAGAATGCAAAGCGCGCCTACAATGCAGGATATGCTGCAGCATGCCAGGATATTTTGACGATGATACAACAGGGCGTCTCCGTTGGTGGCCTGGGGACATCCTCATCAAGCTCATCACATGATAACGATGGAATGACCATCGGTCGAGTCATGGATTGGACAGAGGCTCGCCTAGAGGCAATAAAAGCTCAGGAGGAGGAGGAGGAAGAAGAGGAAGAAAGAGAAAGAGAAAAGGATCCTGCACCATCCACGTCTGTCGATCCTCCGAAGCCCCCCAAACCGGATCTCCCAGCACAAACAACGTCCTCCGATGATGTGCGTTACATAGCTGGTATTGTATCTGCTGCAGCTAATGTAACATTTCTTAGCCGCCACCTTCAGCTACTCTTCCCACTCCGAGTGCACCACCCTCATCAAACCAACTTCCAGAACCGACCGTGCCGCCTCCTCTGGCACCATCAAACACTCAAAGACCGCTTCAACGCAGCAAACCTCGCAATGGGGCAAAAGTAGAATCTCCCGCATCTCATACCCGTTTCTCTACGATTCCCTCAACCTCAGTTTTCGATTTTGTTCCTGAATCATTCACTCCTTTCAATACTCTTTCCTCCTTTCCCGAGATTCCAACTGTTCCTGCAGTGGGAAGCAAGCGACGACATGCGATGATGATGATGCTTGACGCCACTGTTCCACCCAATACCCCGGGTGTGATGTCACAGACGCCTTCCCTAGGCGGTGCACCTATAGTACCAGCCAGTCACTCGAGTTCGGGACGGCGACGAATAAAAAATGGTCGAGGCCAACAGCAGCAGCCGCAGAACCAGAATATCAACTTGTTGCCTTCCAATGAGGCGATGGACATAGAAGACGATGGCCGGGAACGAAAGCGCGTGGCGAGGAGATGATGATCTTTGCCTGGATGCCTCTGGCATCCCAGTTCCCATCTTCTATCATTATTAAGTACCTTACTCGTACATTTCATCTTTTTTTGTTTCCTTCACTGCATGTCATGTAACAAACCCTAGACATTTTCTCATCTGCAGTAGTTTAGTTATAGCATTGCAACGTACGCCACGTCCTTACGATCATTTTGTCACCTTTTCAACGTCATTCCTTTGAATATGAAATTTTCTTCTTCATCTCCATTCTGTGATTGCTCTGTCAACTTCCTATTAACGTTTTGCGATGTGAAAGAGTTCCAGTTTGATTACGAGTCTACATACATCTTTGTAATACTTCAGTCGGGATATATTTTACTTCAGCTAGAAAAGAATAATTTTTGTGCTATTCTTCGGCTAACGTAGATGATGACGACACTGTGGATGTCTATTTATTCGCGCATGCTAATTATAAGCGCTGGCGATCGATCAATTCAGAGATCAAAAAAGGCAGATAACAGAATCGGGATAATGCAAGCTTGCCATTCTGGTACTCAGCCCCTCCATAAAAATTAAAGCTCTTTACCCAGTTTCGAATCTGTATCATCCAGAAGACTTATCAGTGATCATGATCAATGTAATCAGCAGAGCGCGATTTTTGCCCAGCACGAACGGAGTAATCATCTAATTTTAATCATCTGTATCCAGATTTTTTCCGAACTTTGGTTGAGTAGGCCAGCCGTTATATGAAAAAGTAAGTGTTTGATGAGTATGGATTTTTAGATCAGAAGAGAGAGCAAACAATCTTGGCCCTCCTGTTGACGGTTAAACAAGCGCTTCATTCAAACCAACCGAAGTCATGCCAAGGATCAAGCTCTATAACTACCCATACAATTCCTTGGTGCCAACAACTTATGGATCAGTTTCCGAAATAAGCTAGAAATGTGTCTCTGTTTCGAGAAACGTTCAAACACACTTAAAATTGTCAGCCTAATCCTACAGTCTCGCTTGACGATGTCTGGAATCATTTACAAGCTAGATGTATCCTGTTTGTATAGTAATGGACGTCTGTAGTGGCAGATATATGTGGAATACACCATCATTGTTGAAGATGACTGGTATGGTACCGCTAGTGTAACACGCTGACTCATTATGCATTTTATTATCATTCTTCCACTGCCCGGGTACTCGTCTACTCGTTGTCTAGAGTCTACATATATTTAGTTCTTCTCCCTTACGTGACTTTACGATGTCTGAGCTGATTATCTTGCGGAGTCTCACTGTTATCATCGGTACTACCTTCTTCGGTCTACCCACACCAACGAAATTACTTCAGGTCTACAATCTTGGGTATACAATTCATACATATTTATCTTCCAAAAAACACGTTTACTTTTCAGGACATCAGAAATCATGCCCCAGTCAAACATGAGCGTAGATCTGTCAAATCAACTTCTAGTTGAAAGATCTTCCCTCAAAGCCACAAAATGCTGAAGCACACTCATAGCAACGCTCCCGGCTCTTCCAATTTCTTTTACTTCCCCAGAATCTGAATCATCGTAGTCTGTAGCGTAGATCGGCTCCCCGTCATCGAGATCCAGTTTCCATCGAGCATCAGAGCCACGTTTACTGGTACTGACGGTCACGCACTCCGCGTCTGCCCCCTCAATCTCGCTCATTCTCCTCAGAAGTCGCTCATCGGAACTGATGACTAGAACAAAATCAATCTCGCTAACAAGACCTCGGGCTTCGGAAACCCGAGCTGCGACTGTAGAAATTGTCGAGGAAAGTGTGGGATCATACACACCATGATATTCGGGAGAATATATCTTGGAGGATCGAACAGCGGATCCCAAACTGGCGGGACCTCCTGGCTGTAGGATTGCGCCGACAGCCGTAGACCTGGAAATGTTACCAGGTAAAACAAGGAAGGAGTTCTTCCCAGGCACAATTCGTAAACCATAACGTTCGCCCAGACTATCAAAAATGTGATTTTGCGCTTCAGCAGCTTGTCGCCTTGCCCATTGTTTATCGGAAGTATCAGCTTGGGGATCTCCAGTCCAGTAGCGCCAAACAACAGATGCTTCTCTCTCCTCCACGATGGAACCGGGTGTCCTTTCAGTGAACTGAAAAGAAGTAAGACCAGAAAACTCGGAACAAAAGGATACTTGCATAATTCAAAATTTCCAGACAGCTACTCTTCCACGTAAAATCAAGGTTCGCGACGAGATTGATCCACTCTCCAGTAGTGGAGTTTCTTCCAGGCTGCGTCTTTATGTAGCATCCATTTTCAGCTCTGAGAACATGAGAGTAATGCATTGTGAAACAGCAAAAAATGCCTACACAATTCCAATCCCAGGAACCTTCTCCTCCACCCGTTCTAACACATCTCTGATGGGAAGCCCGCTGAGCAACCAGATGTCGTTTCGCTTATCGTCGGAAAGAGCTTTGAGAACTTCGAGAGGTCCATCAGGAATTTTGAAATCGCCCTTTAAATACGCTCGAAGACCTCCACGGCTCAGATCCCTCCTCCACATGGTTCCTTCTAGATCAACCAGAATAAGGCGTCTACGAGAATGTTTATAGCTAGTGATACAGAGGTCAGTGATCATCAAATAGGTACAGGGGAGAATTTAAATACCGAGGTAGCACGCGGGTTAGATCCAATGCAGGAACGTCCTCTATATCGTCGAGGTAATGTTCGGAATGAGCACGGATGACCCGATTGAGAAAGCTATTCACAAATGCTTGGGCAGTTTGAGTCGTGACATGGTTGTGAAGCTCCTGTCAATCAACATCAGTATGGTCGGTTTAGTCTCCATAGCCAAAACCATACATACTGTCCAGCGGGATTTGCTTTCTTCCGAGTGCATAGTAAGGGCTAAATAGATAGCATCTGCCGTTCCACGGGTATCCCAAGGATTTATGGCAAAACAGCTCCTGAAACCAGAATAACTATAAGAACCTGCAAACTAAAAAGGCGCTTAGCCAAGACATTAATCCTATCATTGAATCACGTACTTCGCTCAATATGAGTCCTCCAGGGTTTTCCTTCCCTTCTTGACACTCCACAAACTCGTGTGTCCGGAGTGCCATACCTTCTCTCAAGCTGGTCACAAGGAAAGCATCTGCAACTGTGAGTAGCGCAAGGTATTGGCTAAAGGTCAAATCCTGAACCTGTATAGACCTATTTGTTGTCATATTCTCGGTACAAGAAAGAAATGCGTACGTGTAAGAAAATGACAGGCTGGTACGTCAAGGTGGAGAATCGAGAGTTGACTCGTGATACAGCCTCAGACACACCACCCGCTAATTCATTAGATTCGGTGGTCTGTAAAGCGACCTGTATCAGGACAACCTGAACAGGCGTTGAGTAGTAGTGCAACAATCTGAATGAATTTCTATTACATTGCCTTGGAATTCTTTGTATTTTTCCAAGAATCGTTCAAAGGCTTGAATCTTTTGTCTAACACCCTGAACTTCATCGAGTTTGTCGCGCCCGACAACAATTTTCATTCCTGCATAGCGTTGTCGCAATACTGACACCCACTCTTCCACTTCAGGTTCTTGTCTTACCCAGAATGACATTAGAAAAAGATTAGATCAAGGACGAGAGACTTACTGCCTTTCCCAGTGGCGTTTAACATCAATGCCCATAGGGAAAGAGCCAACATCCACAAAGCGTTCTCGCTGCAGAACTTTCACAACATCTTCATCACCAGCCTTGACAACTTCTTCGGCTTGTTCGGCAGAGACAGACCCCTTGGAGCCTCGTGCTCTCTCCTTTAAACCATCAACCCTGACCAATTCGTCAACTTTAACCAAACGACCTTCTTCTCCCTCGGGTATGCGGATGCCCTTAGGCAGTGCTTCAAATGCCAGGATGCGACTGACAGTCTGTCTGAAATGACGTGCAAAATTGGGTGTCTGGAATCCAACAAGATCTGCGGCCATTAATCCTGAGAGAAGGTCACGGCGCACGGACAGGCACCGGAAAATCTCCGATGAGGGGAATGCAACATGCATGAAAAAGCCAATCGGAGTAGACGCAGGTATACGAGGCGAAGCCCGAAGGAGAAGAGGGAGTAGCATAAGGTGATAATCGTTTACCCATACTAGTGAAATTAGAGGTTTCAGAGAGTTAGATTCATAACAAGGCTTACTGATGTCCCCCTCTCGGTAATTGTTGATGATGACATCCGCAAACCGCTGATTAACAGATACATATTGTTTGTAGGATGCAGACTCATAAAACAATTTCGTTTTAGGCGCATCTGGGACCGCATAGTGCAACGCTGGCCAAAGAACCTGATGCAAAATTGAGCACAGATGTAATGAAGCTTGATCTAAGCATATATACACACTTGATGACAGAACTCATCATAATAGCTCTGGAATTCTGCGTCAGGGATCCATACAGGCAAACCACTGTGTTCAGTATACATCCTGGCATCAATGTCTTGCCTAGTGGCTTCTGTAAAACCATCAGTGCATGTGCCCAATGTTCCTATCCAAAGCTTCTCCCGTAGCTTGTTGCCAACACTCTCCACAGCATTCTTTAAGCCCCCATTACAATGAGGGTTTCCCTCAAAATGCCAGAGTTGGCCTCTCGTCCTCGACGATGGTTGACGGGAAGCGGAACGGGAATGTTTTCGTTGCAAACGGAATTCAGCACTACTAGAGGACTGTTTGCGGCACATCGGGGGCGAAGATGTCACCTTGGACTGTTTTTGGACTTTCTCATTTTCAGAATACCGTTCCGTTACAGTTTCCGCAAATCGTGTCAGTTTTGTGAAAGGGTTAGTGCTTTCTGAAGTCGGAGAACGGACCGCAGGGGTAGGATTCCGAGTCTAGCCCATCATCCTGAGTGAGTATTCAGGTGTTGAAATTTCACCAAGTCGGCACGTTACCTTGTCCTTCAAGTCTTCAACAATACTTCGGATGGGCGGAGTCACACCTGACCCGCTTGTCTGTCCTACATGTTTGCCCAAAGGTAGGCCCTGTCTTGTCATTACCCAAGGGAAATTTGAGGGAAAACCCTGGCTGGGACGCCTGAATGTCAGGGGTCGGAGGTGTAGACTCCCCAGGCACGGCAGTGGTTGGAAGAAAGAGAGAAGCAATGACGACTCGATGGTTTCTCAGGTTGGCCATTGTGCAGGACAAGGAGGCCGGTTGAGTATCCATGATAAATGGAATATATCAACGTCATAGACGCTGCCTTATCCGGTTATCAGGGCCAATCGATCACATTTTACAATTCTTCCGGATGTCTTGCCCGACTTAAGTGCGATTCACAGACGTCGTAATTTACAATAGCTCAAGTCAGCTGTATTCAAGATCAATGTGGGCGCAGAGGGCTTCATTCCATGGTTCACAGCAATTTAATTGGTGGTCGAGAAAATATGCAAATATACGAATGCATTATGCATCACCAACCTCCTGCATCTTGACACAAAGTCCGCCCGTGAATGATGATATTGAATGAAAGGTTCTCCATCCAGTATGCATGACAACACATACATTAATGTAGAGACCCAACGATGCCTTGGGCCAAATTTTATCAATGCCCTTCCTACCAGGAGCAAGCTTAAACTCCTCCGGAGGCAGAGAGCCTGGGAGGGAAAGAGTCAAGTTCGAGAGAGATGGATGAAAAATTCTGCATAAGACGGACAAGCGTGAATGACATCTCATTATAAGCATACTAACGGTAATCTCATCAAAACAAATAGGAACGATTAAAAATGAACAAACCTGTTGACCAAGACAGATGCGAGGGCCTGCGTTGAAAGGCAGGAAAATAAACGAATTTGCGACGAGATACTTCCTGACACGTTCATCGAGGAAACGGTCCGGGTAAAATTAATTTTTGTTTATTTAATTTTCCTTTAAATTTTTTAATCTTTTCTATTCGGCTGCATAATGTGTACATGGCCGGTGAGGGCTGACTGACGACTTAAGGAGGCATTAATTGCACTTACCATCAGGTCCCCAGAGGTCTTTGCGTCGATGCATCATGAAGACAGAATATACAATTCTGATAAGGCGAGTGAGTCGACTATCTTAAGTTAACCGAGAAGGACGTACCTTGTACCGGCAGGAATATAGAAAGGCTTGTCATTGGGATCAGGGTTGGGTAACGAGGTGGAACGAATGTTTTCCCTGAGAAGGTGTGAGTCCAGGGAAACCACTGCGCGACAGTATTAGTTTTACCGGCTATTGAAAGGTATGATGGGAAATAGACGGAGAGTTTCTGGACGATAGGTGAAGGTTTGAATTGAATCAAGGCACTGGATTTACCATCCAGAACGGCACGTAGATACTTCATATCTCGGATATCATTGAATGTAGGACGACGCGTGGGTCCTACGTGTGCCAGAACTTCCTGCCTTAGACGATCCATGACATGAGGATACTGTGAGAGGATATAGATCACAAATGTCAGGGTTATGGCAGTGGTACCGCGGCCAGCTGCAAGATAGGTGAATAGATTGTGGAACCAGGCAACGACTTGGTTTACCAATCAGGACATTCAAACTAAAGGGAACAAAGTCAGGCTCAAGTCCTCAATATTATATACATCAGACCTCACGCTTCATCTTTCAGGACCTTGAGATCAGAGGTAACTTGAAGGAGGCGATCAGAGGTAACTTGAAGGAGGCGATCAGAGGTAACTTGAAGGAGGCGATCAGAGGTAACTTGAAGGAGGCGATCCAGTAACGTCCCCTCGCCTTCTTCAGAAACCTTCTCCTCACGTCGGATATCATTCTTAGCAATTGCGTCGGCTACTATCGGCTCAATGAAGGCGTCAATAACCTTCATAGGCTTTTTGGTCTTGTTCTCGAATATCTCCCACAGAGGCCATACGAAGTCAAGGCGTTCCCGTTGACTAACAACCATTTGAACGTCAAGCAATGCTGCAGAAAAATTATTGGCGATTTGTTTCTCTGAAGTCAGAGTATTGGCAGGGGTATCGGATATATTATGAGGGGTGAGGAAGGCCAGCGTCCAGGCTATGTACACAGTGACCAAAAAGAAACTCAGTGGCAGAGTCCAGAGTGAAACGACCCATGAGGTCTTGGAAGTTGACTGGTTGTCCTTCTCGGAATCTGGATTCAAGTTGATGGATCACGATTTCAGTGTGACGGTGGAAGAGCTCGAAATCGCTGATCCTGTCTCGAGTGAATGCTGGACGAGTTATAGAACGATGGAATCTGTCTGGTGGTGAACAATTGAGAAGTACCTGCGATCGACTCCTTACTTCCACATATCACCTGCAGTGGCTTGCGTCATTTTTGAGATGAAATCGAGGCGATTCAACTCACCGTCCGAGTTAAAAATGCCAACTCCTAGAAAATCTTTCATCCTTTGTTGAGATCTGGCGCCTGCATTCGAAAGAGTGGTTTTACGGATTATTCCGATAGGAGGAAGATAAGTCTGACCTTTGACATAGTTATCGAAGTCAGTGGCCAGTATCACTTTGAGGAGGTCGGGGCTAGTAGTGATTAGAAAGTTGCCCCAGAAAACACGTAAGTTGAAAATCGGGCCTTTTTTCTCCATAAGTTCATTAAACCCGTCACCTAGTATATCCTGTTCAAGAGGGGACTCTACTCGTGTTTAAGTGTATACACACCAGGATAGCCATAGGCAAAGCCATGCAGCAGCGTTTTCAAAACATCAACGTTCTCTGGCCATTTTCCTCGAGCGCAGGGCACCATCTTTGCCCCGAGTGCGGCAGCTTCCTGCCTATGTCTTAGGCGTGTAAGGCTAATCCAAGCTGTGGTGAGAATAGGAACAGTGATAAGTCCAGTTGAGACGGTAGTCCACGCGGATATTGACGTCCCTCCGAATTGTTCACTGACTAGCCCGACTGCATAAACAATAACTACAGGAAAGGATAGAATGAAGGTCCCCTTGGCGAGGAAATCGACACCTGGGGTAATGACCGTCATGAATGAAGATGTGGGGACGATAACGGAGTATTGCATTAATATATTATAATCTCTTTGATATTAACGTTATTCATCATGCACTGGGGATTACGGATGTCTAAAATCAGTTTCACATGTCAGTCCATCAGTCCATCAGCAAATCAAATCAATCCATCAAATCAGGCGTTAAACCACAAGGAGATCTCTCGCTTCCCTTCAACTAGCTTGATACCTAGCTGTGTGTCGCAAAAATATGTCTGCTCCCCTGCCAACCGATCTGCAGCCCCAAACCATGTTGTTCCGCCACCAGCAACATCCAATTGTTTTCTACAATTCTGTACCAACTTCTCACACAACCTCCACCGTACATGGAGTTCAAAATATGTGTGACTGTGCATATTTGGCTAGATGAATCTTAACCAAACATGAACTATAGTTTGCTCAGAGATGGGATGAGAACACCCAACTAATGCCTGATTGAAACTCTTCACTGTGTATACCAATACACCTACATAACCCTATGAAAGACCTGTCCTCTTCATCTGCTACATTCACACCTAATTTGGAGTAAATATGGCAGACCACTCCAGATGCCCAGGTGTGGTCAGTAGTATACCACAGTACATGTTTCCCTCCAGATCTCAGTATGTAGTTGCCAAAAGCTTCCTGGAAGTTTACTTCTAGATTTCAAATTTATATTTCTTTCCAAAGCTCCACTTCAGCTCAACCAAGGTGGTTGTTCAAAAAGAACTCAATAGAGTTCCCTGTTGGATTCCAGTAGCTACTTATACAAATGTTAGTTGGTCTGTGTGCCTATCTCCCATGATCACATGACCCTTACTAAGAACTATATATATCTTATATAACCCTTCCCATACTATTTATATCTTTCTCTCATTGTATTCTTGGATGTTTCCCATCAAGTTGATGAACATGTGAAAAATAGTTTCCTTTTTGGGAGTTGTCTCATAATACCTCATTTATACTGATACTATTCTACAATGTCCAGTAGGTCACCAGTTCAACTCCCTTGCATGTTATTTGTTATACAAGTCCTTTGCTATAGTTAAGGAGATGTAATGTAGTGACTTAGCCTGAGGCAACTTAATTACACTTCAAGTCTGAGTTAACAAGAACTCAATAGAGTTCCAATTGGATTCTATATACTACTTATACAACTACTACATGGTCTGTGCACTACTCCTACACTCATCATGTGACATAACACTGTGACATCCTGACATGTGACTATGATGTGTGACATTAGTCATATGATACTTTCCCACACTTCTTCCTTGTATAGTAAGTTCAAATAAGAAAAGAAAAAGAAAAAGAAAAGAAATATAAATAATAACTTAGCTGTTTTTGCCAAGTCATGATATATAAGAGAATCATACTAAACTTCACTCCTGAACTACTAGTAATGATCTACTAGAGCAACTATAAGAGCAACTAGAGTAGAGTAGACTCCAGGAGAATCCTTAGTAATATTACATTTCTAAATAAGTTACAACTCACCTCTAGGAGAATCCTTAGAGATTAGAATAAGGCTTCTAGGATATACTTCTATACTATATATACTCCTACTGCTGAGACATCCCTGATCCTATAGTCCTGTTAGTCAGGGTCAGGAGTTTTTGAGTCAAGCTAAAGGGAATTAAATATTACTATATAATATTTAATTAAGCACAGGGCTGCTCCAGGCTGTGAGTTTGGTATTTCAGGGGCAATGTTGATAGGGTCCCCTTACAGCAACCCTGTACTAATTAAATACTATTACCTAATATTTAATTAGTTTAGTTAGCTCCTTTACTCTCTACTTTAACTGCTAGAACATTCTGAGACAACTATACTTGTGTCACAGTTGTACTATGGACCAGTAGTCATATACTGTATAGTTTACCACTACACCAAAAGGGCAACATTAGCAAGGCTACTTGCTAATGAGGGTCCAGCTATTTATGTAGTTCTTTGAACAGGTATTTTGTTATACCTCCATATCACTATTTAGTAGTCACTTTTTTGTAACAACTTGTATATATAGTGTAGAGTATCCCTCTAGAAGTCTCATCCTATTCTCTGAGGTATCTCCTAGAGGTGAGTTGTAACATACTCTGGAGTCTATTTATATACTGAGGTTTCTCCTAGAGTCACTCTACTCCAGTTGCTTTTACAGCTATTTATGTAGTTTATTGAACAGGTATTTTGTTATACCTCCATATATCATAAATGGCCAATTACTGATTTGTGATTGATTGATTGGATAATCAAAGGGCTCAAAAAAGCAAAGTTTAGACAAGCAGCAAAAGATATTGTTAAGTCTGAGGTTTATTCTTAGATATACAGTTCTTAAATACATGATTGTGGTGGTTTGTGTACTAGAATAGACTACTATATGATCACTACCTATTGTTTTACATATAGGAGTGTTATTGTTCTTGAAACAGAGATAACCTAACTATCTTAGGACAGTCCTTTGTTCTATTCAAGGACAAATGATAATCTATGGGTAATAGATCAGTATCATATACAAACATTGAGGACCTTGTATCTCCATGGGATCTTATTGCCTTGGGGTCTATTTATAGCCAAAAGAAGTGCATTGAAGAGAGCTTTATGATGGTCATTGAAGTAAATAATTATCTCAAGCAGTTCCTGAGATATCAGTGATTTAGTGTTTGGTGACTTGGTGGTTACCAACTGATCTGTTGATAACTTGGTGAATACTGATTACCTTGAGATGTTTCTTGTTATCGGTGAACAGTGAATGTCCTTAGCGATCACCCTAGGTGGATGTTCAAGAAGAACTTGATGGAGTTCTTTGTTGGATTGCAGCCCTACTTATACTACTACTATAGTGGCTGTACCCTAAAGTCCCACGATCACATGTTCTTTCCAGAATGTTCTATGATCACCTGACCTTGTCACGTGATTTTGACTTACTGCGTCCCCACCCTTTATATCCTTACTCCATTGTATGCTTTGAGATTTTGGATTAAGTGTTCAAATGTAGAGGAAACCTTTTCCTGTTTGGGGCTCTCATAACATTTCTGGTATCATTTGAAAGGTCTTCTTAAAGGCTTTCAGTGGTTATTGAAATCATTGAAACTAGTCAAGTATTCCCAGAGTTATGGTCTGAATGAAGTTTGTGATACTATGTTACTATTTAGTAGTCACTTTTTTGTAACAGAAGTCTTCTCTCCACTCATTATATTCTTCTTTGTTACCTAAGGGGTTTATCATAACACCTCATACCTTTATTATTTTCTGATGAACTTTCTCTTCTCTAAAGGTATTAATCATACCTTATATGGTTAAACTACAAGACCAGGAGTTTTAGGAGCAGACTAAAAGTGATTAATATTTAATTAGGTATGAGATACCCTGGAGGACCAAACTAATGTCCTAGAGGTGCTATTGGTAGGGTCCCCTTACACCTAGGAAGCACTGTGAAGGTGCCTTTGGAGATGTTTTCAGATGGAGGTACAATCTCTTTTACCTATAATTCAGAGCTTTTTTGACTGTGACAACTACATGCAGAAGGAGCTCTGACATTTTCACTGCAGTTCAGAGGTGTAGTGACTTAGCCTAAGATGACTTAACCACACTCCTGGTCTGAGTTGACAAGAAGAACTTGATAGAGTTCTCATTCAATTTCTGTACACTACTTATACAACTACTACATGGTCTGTGCACTACTTTCCCACACTCATCATGTAACTTATCATGTGACATCACCCTGACATGTGACATGTGATACTTTCCCACACTCCTTCCTTGTGTAGTAAGTCCAAATGTGAAAAGAAAAGAAAAGAAATATAAATAATGACTTAGCTATTTTGTCAAGTCATGACAAGAGGGGGATGGTAATCTGAATTGTTTAGGCTGTTTAAGAAACTCAAGGGGGAAAGACTTGTATTCTCTATACTAGGTGCTACCATGATGTAAGAGTGTGAGAGAGGATGAGGAAAGTTTGTTACACTCCTATTATCTTAATTTTAATTATATAATTTCACAATATCTATAGTTTTCTGTACATCTCAGTTTTGTGCAAGGCAATTCCTTTTTCTTTTTCTTTCTATTTTCTAGTATTTAAATATGCTTCGGACTGCATTCGAACAGCGCGTTACAAATTGTCGAAGTTAAAAATTTGTTGTGCAAGGCTGTCTATTCTGTTCTCACAGATTGTCACACAGTGGACAAATAGCTGTCAGCCAAGATTTGATGTTAACTTGTTGATATCACTCTTCAGCCGATCAGTTAATAGCTATCTGTCCACCGTGTCCCATCCTACTGCGGGTAAGCATCATGACTATACACATGAATATCTTCTCATGCTATTATTCTCACATCAAGCTTTTCACATACTTTTCAGATCTTTCATCATCTGAATTTTTAAGCGGCATCTGTCTGGTTTCGCGTCTGAAAATGAAGACTGCCAGTGAAGCTACTTTCTTTCCGTTCCCTCTAGAATTACTTAGGCCTGCAAAACCTTTCTTGGTTCTCTGGCTTGATTGGTTTCTTCAATGGGGGGAACAATGCGGTTGTCTTGTGATTTCTCTTCGCAACCGACTGACAAAATATTCTCAGGCTCAGTGGAGTTGCAGGATATAAGGCCCAGAAATACCATGTTATCACGATTCTTTTTCTCTCATGATTGTCCTGTGGACCACTGGCCTCATTGCAACATGGTGGCTCTCTCACTTTCTCTGGCAACGCAGAAACAATCCGGATAGATTACCTTTACCACCTGGTCCCAAGGGTTACCCAATTATTGGCAACCTCCTCGGCATGCCCACCGACAAGCCTTGGCAAGAGTTTGATCGATGGTCAAAGATATACGGTAAATTCTGCATTGATCATAAGCCTGCATCACATATTTCATCATGGGGAATTTATAGGAGATATGATATTTTTCAAGATACTTGGGCAACCATTTCTTGTTCTCGGGAGCGCTGAAAGGACCTATGATCTATTCGAGAAACAGTCACAAAAGTATTCTGACCGCGCACATTTTCCCATGTTCATTGAATTGTTAGTAGCCTCTTCTCCATGTTATGTCCTGCATGCTTACTAGAGAACAGGATGGATTTCAAATGGAACATGGCTATACTTCGATACGGACCGCAGTGGAGGAGCTACCGACGCACCTTCCATGATTATTTCCATCCAAACATCGTCCACAAGTATCATTCCGTTCAAGTCGCCATGACCCGGGTTTTTCTTCGTCGCTTGCTCAAGTCACCAGACCGTTTTATATTCCACATCAGACAGTAAGTATGCATCATCCAGCAACCAGTCAAATGTCTTTTAGCTTATGGTCACCAGTGTATTCGCTTCAACCATACTTAAGTTAATTTATGGGATGGACATAGTTGAAGACGACGACTCTTACTATGTCAAAATTGCTGAAATTGTGGCCGCTGCTGCTGCAGAGGTAGGAACCCCAGGGTCATTCCTTGTTGATTTACTTCCTTTTATGAAATTTATCCCTGCATGGTTCCCGGGTGCCGGATGGAAAAAAAAGGCTGAGTACTGGCGAAAAATTAGTGGACAGTTTGTACACTGGCCTTGGAATCTTGTTCAGGAGCAGTTGGTAGGATAAATTACACTGATCCTGGGCCAAATTCTCATATTCAGAATAGAGGGAAGGTACAGCTGAGCCTTCCATTGCAGCCAGTCTCATCGAGAAACTACCGGATGACACTTCCCCTGATCGCATTGAAGAGGAGGCAAGGGCTCGCAATGTATGCGCAGTTGCTTTTAATGGTGGGTTTTTTCCTTGTCATCAAACCCGAATCAGATTTTAAAGTGTCCTTCTCTAGGCGGGTCAGATACAGTGAGTCGAAATATATGTTGTCGGACTTGCACAAACGTTGTCATATTAGACGGTTTCATTGATTCAGTCGTTTTTCATGGCCATGGCCCTCTACCCTGATGTTCAGAAGAAAGCTCAAGAAGAACTTGACCAAGTCATTGGCAATCGTTTGCCCGAATTTAATGATCGACCGAACCTTACATATATAAATGCGATGGTGAAAGAGTCGCTGAGATGGCAACTTGTCACTCCCCTGGCTATACCTCATGTGGCAACAGAGGCAGATGAATATAATGGGTACTACATCCCCAAAGGGACTGTCATCATTGGGAATTCTTGGTGGGTTCGCCTTCACTCTCCACTACGGTCCTTCATTCAAGTTCCTCTTAGGTCAATTCTGCATGATCCAGAGACCTACAAAGATCCTTTTGTGTATAACCCTGACCGATTCTTGAAAGACGGGGAGATTGACCGTACCGTGCAGGATCCCACGGTTGCAGCATTTGGGTTTGGAAGGAGAATTTGCCCCGGGAGATTCATGGCCGAGAACTCCCTGTTTATTTTCATATGTCATATTCTGGCTGTCTACAACGTCCAACCTGGTCTAGGTGATGATGGAAAAGAACTTGAGATTAAACCTGAAATGACGAGTGGGCTGCTCTCGTGGGTTTCACCTCTCCTTCCAATATGTCTCTTCTCATGATTGCAACAGATACCCCGTACCATTTACATGTAGGATCACACCGCGCTCAGAGAAAGCCGAAGCTTTGATTCGTAACACCAGTTTGATGGACTAGGCAACTTTCGAATTTTGTTGATGACTGTATTATGCCTACAAGACTGCGTATAGTACATGATGAGAGAGGGGAGTGTGAAGCCAAAGTTTGCAAGTCCAAACTTTATGAGAGTAAGAAGCTTCATGATTACCACAGTATTTCGAGAAGTGTGTATTCATCAATTGGATGAGCTGCAGAAATTAGATATGAACTTGATATACCAAATCACAATGACTTGATAGTAGCACTTGAGAATGTGAAAAACATGAGATTGCCAAGGTCCCTGCATATTAGATTTGCAAACTCGCAACGAAAAGATAACAAGGTATTTATACATGTGGAACTGCCATGGAAACAAGCTGTCTGAGCCTAACCGACTGCTTCTTCTCTATCAGCCGACATGTGTCGGATTGTGATCACTTTAAGTACGTCTTCGTTCTGACAACGTGGGAGCGTTCCAGTGCATTTGAACACATAGCATATACAGACTGTGACACTCAGACACCACCTCTATAGTGAGGTATACAGAGTGCATACTGAGATATATATATGGAGAGACTCTCTAGCTACAAGTTCTTCTGCTGCCTGTGATTAATTGACTATTTTACCCTCTGTGCCACTGCATCACAGGTATGGAGTAATTAACTGTGTCCTTTGTTCCTAGACCACTAGAGTAGGCCAGTCCCTTCCAACACTCCCCCTGGACAGGCACACTTGTTAGTAAATTTATTTATTCTCTTATTGGCTTACCTTAAGTAAGTGTTCTCCATTCTGTTCACTCCACCTCTGTTAGTGCAAGGTTGTGAAGACTTAAGGCTCAACTGAGGTGGTTGTTCAGAAAGAACTTGATAGAGTTCCCTATTGGATTCCACTAGGTACTTATATAAATATTGGTTGGTCTGTGTACCTGTCTCCCACAATTACATGACCCTTACTAAGAACTATCTATATCTTACATAATCCTTCCCATACTATTTATATCTTTCCTGCATTGCATTCTTGAATGTTTCCTATCAAGTTGATGAATGTGCAAGAAATAGTTTCCTTCTTGGGAGTCATCTCATAACAACCTCCCAGAAACTATTTTATCTCATGTATATAAGGTCCACCATCCAAGAATGTATATGGTGTTGCTTCTTTCTCTTACTATCATAAGACACTGTATCTATAGGCTATTTAGATGAGTAGCATGGTATAATTTACCACTGCACTATGCTCTATTAGTACCTTTCTACAGGTTATGGGCCCTGCAGAGCATGCACTGTGCAACTATTGCAGCCATAGGTGCAATCCCCACTGTCATAAGTACTCAGTACCCTGCACTTACCTGATTATCATAATAAGCTGCTAATCTATCTTCTATCTATATAGAATATGTCCTCCAAAATGCTCAGTCTACTTTGCACCTTTGATGGCCAAAACTTTGCTGAATGGAATGCTACTGCTTGCTATGTTATGAATGCCATAGGCTACCAAATGGTGCTTGGTGTCAAACCTTTCCCTATAATCACTAACAATGTTGAGACAGAGGAATCTTGTAGAGCAAGAGAGAATTGAAATAACCAAAATTCCCAGGCATATAGCAACCTCATGCTGTACATCTCCTCTAATGTTAGGAACCTTGCTGTAAAAGCAAGGATAGATACTACAAAGGCCTTATATCATATACCAAATTTTTGGTTATATTTTATTATTTATTTTCTTTTCTTTATTATTTATCTTCTATATAGTTAAGAGTAGGAGTATTGCATTTTAGACTAACAGGAGTATTGCGTTTCAGACTGGCTCTTTCCTATTCCAGTTATAGTATATATACAGAGTAGATACATAGTAGCAACCCAGTCTATAGATTAACATCTACTTGTACTTGTCCTTATTCCTTTTCTTCTCCTATATACTTTTCAACTTGGACTTTGGACCTTCTCTTAGTTATCTGACAACATCTCCTTGTTTCTGAAATCAATGATCACTTGTAGTAGAAGATTGGGGTGCAACATATATATTGAAGCTAAGATCATCTCTCACTGTCATCTCCAAACCCCTGTTCCTTATATCACAAATGGCCACTTACTGATTTGTGATTGCTTGATTTGATAATAAAAGTGTTCAAAAAAGTAAAGTTAGACAAGCAGCAAAAGATGTTGTTAAGTCTGAGGTTTATCCTCAGACATACAGTTCTTAAATATATGATTGTGGTGGTCTGTGCACCAGAACAGCCTACCACATGATCACTACCTATTGTTCTACATATAAGAGTGCTATTGTTCTTGAAATAGAGATAACCTAACTGTCTTAGGGCAGTCCTTTGTTCTATTCAAGGACAGATAATAATCTATGGGTAAAGATCAGTATTATGTGCAAACATTGAGGACCTTGTATCTCCATGGGATCTTATTGCCTCAGGATCTATTTATAGCCTAAAGAAGTGCATTGAAAAGAGCTTCACGATGGTCATTGAAGCAAATGATTATGTTAAGCAGTTCCTGAGATATCAGCGATTTAGTGTCTGGTAACTTGGTAATCACTGACTGATCTGCTGATAACTCGGTGAATACTGATTGCTTTGAGACATTTTTGGTACCATTTGAAAGGTCTTCTTAAGGGCTTTTGGTGGCCATTTAGATTGTCGAAATCAGTCAAGTATCCCTGGAGTTATGGTCTGAATGAAGTTTGTGACACCTTGGTTGACATATCTTAGAGTATAAGTATATTCTCTTTCTGTTATTAGCTAGTACTCCTTCTCCATGATCTATGCTATGTTAGAGTTATACTATTAGCTAATCCCTACTCTACTCCTCATTCCTGACATCTTGTTGGACTTGCTGAAGACACAGTATATGTTGTATGACTCAAGTCAAGTGGACTCAGCAGCTAAGTCTTTGAAGGTTACAAAGAAAACTCAATAGGTTCTTACTTAATTGTACCAGCTACTTATACAAGTATGCTATTTACTCTCATTTATATTGATAGTATTCTACAACCAGCCAAGAGGCTACTAGTTCAATTCCCTTGTCTATCATTCTATAAATATATATCTTTGGTCATAGTCAAGGCAACTCATAACAGTACCCCTCTTTTAAAGGTTCTCATCCTGAGGACTTTACAATTTATTGTATAGGTTTTGTAGGTTGCCTATTTCATCTTCTTCATCCTACTCTTCTATTCTTGGTCTCTCTATTTTTTGTTCTTCTTCTTTCTGAATTTTTTCTAATATTCTTCTCTTCTACATTTCTTTCCAACATCTCTAATTTCTTTCCAATCATCCTCAATATTCCTAATCAAACCTCTTATTATTCTATCCATACAACATCTTTGCTATATACCTCTCTGGTAATTCTCCTCTATGAAACTCTCTATGGTTTTCTTTTCTTGCCTATCTTGACTCCTCTCCATACTCTTCTTCAAACCTTTTTACCAGATCCCTTGTATTCCCTAAGTTCTCCCTTGGTTCCCAAGTATCTTCTTCCACTGTATATCCTTTCTATTGCACTAGGTATCTATCCTTCCTTCTAAACTTCTTTTTATTTAATATTTTTTCTATCTCATATTCTTCTTCTCTTCCAATTATTACTGGGAGAGGCTGTTCTTTTTTCTGGCCCTCTACTTGATCTTTATATATATGTACTCTACTGATGTTTACTACTGGATGTATTTTTATTGTACTTGATAACTCCAGTTCAATTGCATTTGTTAATATAATCCTTTTCACCTTGTAAGGACCTACAAATTGCTCTGTCAATTTTTCTGAACATCTTTCCTTCATTTGGAACTTAAGATCTTTTGTGCTCAAGAGCATCTAGTTATCCACTCTGTACTCCTTTGGTTTGCTTCTTTTCCTATCTGCATATTTCCTTATTTCTTCTTGACTCTTCCTCAGCACTACCTCTGCTTCCTCATATACTTTTTTTGTCCTCTTTGCAAACTCTTCTGTTCTCTCAAACTTCCTCTTCTTTCTCATCTCAAATCCCATGCATGGATCCTGTCCATTATTTGCCTTGAATGGCAATACTTTTGTACTCATCTGTACTTTATTGTTATATGCAAACTCTGCTGTTACTAACTAATCTGGCCACTGCTCCTGACAGTAATCAATAAACATTCTCAAATACTGTTCTAGTTCCTGATTTATTCTTTCTGTCTAGCCATCTGTTTGTAAATAGTAAGCTGTTGACAATTTGGTATTGATCTCCAATATTTGATTTAACTCCTTTATCATTCCTGCTACAAACTGTGCTCCTCTGTCCATTATAATACTTTCTGGTAATCCATGTAATTTTCAGACATCATCTTGGAATAGTCTTGCCACTCCTTCCATCAAAGTCTTTTCTGTAGTAGGCACAAAGTATACTATTTTTGTCATCCTGTCACATACTACTAGGATTGTATTATATTCCTGTGCTAGTAGTAACTTTGTAATAAAGTCTACTGTTATATGACTCCAGGGTTTTTCTGATACTGCATTAGGTATTAATTTTTCTACTGATGCCTCTGTGTGATTCTTGTTCCTTTGGTATACATCATAAGATTCTATATACTTCTTGACTTCTTTTGTTATTCCTAGCTATCAAAAGTTTCTAGTAACCAATTTTATCATCTTCCACTGTCCTCCATGTCCTCCTACTGGTATATTATGGTATAACCAGATTACTTCTACCCTCAGCTTTTCATCTTATAGCATATATACTTTTCTATCTCTATCTCATTAGGCTATTCTCTTTTCTCTACTCTTTGTCTCTTAACATCTTTATCTCTACTTGCTTCATCTCCTTTACTACTTTTATTACTTCATCATCTTTTGCATCTGACTTTCTGATTTCTTCTAGCAGGTCTACTCTTTTGATTACTACCTCTGTCATCTGTGTTGCTCTTACTTCTAACCACTCCTTTTTTACTAATACCCTATTCTCATTATCTCTCTCCATGCCAATCTGCTAGTCTGATCATCTACTTAGTCTATCAGCTCATCCCATACTGCTTCCTGGCATATGTTTCAGGTAAAAATCAAATCTTGATAGATACAGAGCCTATTATGCTTATCTCCTATTTAACTTCTGGCTGCTTATAAAGTATTCAAGGTTTTTATAATTGTTCCAGGTCTCAAATCTGCCTTGTGTACCTTTCAGTAAATGCCTCTACTCTTCTAGACACCTAATAATTACCAACATCTCTCTATCATGAATCTCATAATTTTTTTCTGCTTTGCTCAATGATTTCAAGATAAAGGCTACTGGCCTTCACTTTTTATTTTTACACTTCATCAACAACACTCCTCCTATTGCATACTCTGATGTATCTGCTTCTACTCTCATCTTCTTGTCCAAGTCAGGTACTACTAGCACTGGTCTCATCATAAACACTCTTTTTAACTCCTATAATGCTGTTTTCTGTTTCTCTCCCCAATTCCACTTTTCATCTTTTCTAACCAATCTATGCAATGGTTTGGCTAACTTAGCAAAATATTTTACAAATTGCCTATAGTAATTTGCCAATTGTAAAGAACTTAGACTGTAATGCCTTAGAACTACTTCTAGTCTGAGTTGACAAAGAGAACTCAATAAAGTTCTCATTTGATTGCTGTATACTACTTATATATATTCTGTATTTACTTCTATTTATAAAATTCTATACATCTTCTTTGAGTTATTCTCTCTTACATATCCATTAGCTGTTTTGGCTGTGTCATGACACTACCTCCCTCTCAAGGTTCCTTATCCTGAGGATTTTTACAACTCATAGTAGAGATCACAAATATTCCCCATTTTATTGTCATTTTCCTCTGTTTACTCTCTGAGTTCCAAATTTTCTTGCTCAATTTCTTTTTCCTCTTCTTTTATTGTTTCTGTCATGACTTGGCCAAATGGCTAGATATGTGAGAGGAAATGACTCAAAGGAAATGTGCAGGACTTTATAAATAGAAGTAAATACAGAATGTGTATAAGTAGTGTACAGCAATCAAATAAGAACTCTATTGAGTTTTTCTTATCAACTCAGACTAGAAGTGGGACTAAGTTATCTCAGCTATATTCTTACACTAGAACTCAATTTCACATCTAGAGTACTGTCTGTCTTGGACCTTACTCATCTTAACTCTTATAACTTTTTTGACCCTCGACCAGTGGTCATCACAATCACTAGTCACCTCTATACATAGCTAGGCCCTTGGCTTAAGGGAACTTGTGTCATAATATGGCCAAATGGCTAAGTCATTATTTATATTTCTTTTCTTTTTGTTTTATTTAATTAGAAAATCAATGGATGTGCGAAAAGGAATAACTCAAAAGAGATGCATGGGAATTTATAAATAGAAGTAAATACAGAATGTGTACAAGTAGTATATAGCAATCAAATGAGAACTCTATCAAGTTCTTCTTGTCAACTCAGACTAGAAGTAGTTTCTAAGGTGTTATAGTCTAAGTTCTTACACTAGAACTCAATTCCTTTATTGGCACTGCTCATTACAGAGCTCTGTCACTTCTTATTCTCTTATCTTCCTCAGTATCTGGGATGACACAACTCAGGACCACTATGATATAGCTGGGCTCTAGGCTTAAGGAGACTTATCAGTCAGTTAGGGACTGAAGGTAGAAATACAGTACCAAGCTCAGGCATCGTGATCAAGGCCAGAACTTACAACTGAGTGTTGGTAGATAAAATAGTAGCCTTTGCTTTATAAACCTTGTGCTGGTGGTCTATTGTGACCAATATACATAGAGGAGTAATGCTGCATCCTTAGGAAGGTGTTTAGGTTAGAGATCCTCTTCTTGGGGTGATAGTATAACCATATTATTAAGGCAGTAGTTAGTAGGGTAGTAGGTGTCTAGCTGGATGAAAATCTTGCACCCCAGTAGACATAACATTAGTGAGATCACTCCTTATTCCAACCCCTCTGGAGATGTAGCACTATGTCTCTAGATCAATATAATGACCTTCTAAGCAACATGCTCAAAGAAAAGCAAGCCCTCACTTTATTAAGAGCACAGTTAGAAGGAAGAAGAGAGAGAGAATGTTGGAGTTGTAGGAAGTTTGGGTACCTGGCTTGCAACTGCAAAAATGAGAAAGAGAAGGTGAAGGGGAAACCAGTTCCCCAAAATAAATTTGAAATGATAGTGAGTAGGGTGATGTAGTGTGGTTCAAAAAAAGAAGTAAAAATAAGAAGGCAAGAAACAGTAAAGGAGATGAAATGTTTTAGATGTTGGGGGGTAGGGTACTACAAGTGGGAGTGTTCAAATACCAAAGTTGAAAGGAAGAGAAGAAGAGAAGAAGAGACAGTGTATATGGCCAAGCCACAAAAGGTACAGCAGAAGAAGAAGCCAGCATGTTCTATGTGGAAAAAGATGCAGGAATATTGTAGAGAGGAAAATATGTCCCTCCAAGGTACACTCCTGCTAGAGAGAGAATGGATAACAAGGGAGATGGTAGTAACATATGTGGACTGTAGAGGATGCGAAGGCAAGGGGGTACAGACCTACAAAAATCAGGGACAAGAATTCCTTCTTGAGAGACAAGTAAGAAATGTATAGTGTGGTCTATGCCAAAAAGCATAGAACTGGAGAGAAAAAGAAGCAAAGAGAGAAGAGATGACAAAAGTGGAATGTGTAAAGTGTGGAAGGAGGAATGCAATTGTGAGAAAGGTATTAGAATGAGAAAGAAGAAGAATCTTATGTCTAGAATATAGGGTAGGAAGAAAAGAGAGTAGTAGAACTGAGGAGAAGCAGTGCACCCCACAGAGGAAAAAGCACAGCAAGGCAGCACATAGACAGAAACTCTGAAAGACACAGCAAGAGAGAAGAGTAAACAGAGAAAAGTGAGAAGGACGTTTAAAATATTGAGAAAAGTATAGCTGGACATTGGAGTAGAAAAGGTAGATATACATGAAGGCATGATAGTAAAAGTGCTCTTGGACAGTGGTGCAACAGAAATGTTTATGGATTAAAAGATGACAGCAAGACATAGATTTAGGCTGCAGAAATTGGAAAGGCCAATAGTAGTCAGGAATGTCAATGGGACAAATAACAGTGCAGGAGCTATTACCTATCAAGTAGAGGTGAACGTGTACTATAAGAGTTATGTAGAAAGAATAAAGATAGATATGTGTAATCTGGAAAAAACAGATATCATATTGGGAATGCCATAGTTGCAGGCATACAATCCAGAAATTAATTGAAAAACAAGAGAAGTCAAGATGATGAGGTGTCTACTACTATGTAGAAGAAATATGAAATCGGAAGAAGGGAATAAAATAAAGAAAGGAAAAAGAGTAGTGACACTAAAGGAAAAGAAGGTAGTAAGATAGGTAATAAATGATAAGAAAGACTAGGGAAGAGAGAAAGAGGTTGAAGCAGACCATAGGAAAATTGAGGAGATGGTTTCTAAAAGGTTTTTAAGATGGAAGAAGATATTTGGGAAGGTAGAATCAAAAAGGATGCTAACTAGGAAGATTTGGGATCACACTATAGATCTCAAGAAAACATTCAAACTATGAAAAGAAAGGATCTACCCTCTATCCAAAAATGAGAGAGAAGAGGTCTAGAGCTTTGTGGATGATCAATTGAGGAAAGGGTATATTAGACTATCTAAATCTCCCCAAATATCACTGGTATTCTTTGTGAGCAAAAAGAATGGAAGCAAAAGAATGGTTATGGACTACTGCAGTCTAAATAAACAAACCATAAAGAACAACTACCCATTACCATTGATAACAGACTTAATTGATAACATGGAAAGTAAAAGGATATTTACAAAGATGGACTTGCAGTAGGGCTTTAATAACATAAGGATAAAAGAAGGGAATAGGTGGAAGAGAGTATTTACAATACATGTAGGATTGTTTGAACCAACTGTAATGTTCTTTGGGATGACAAACTCACTAGCTATATTTCAGATAATGATGAATGAGATCCTGAGGAACCTAGTAAATGAAGGCAAAGTTGCTGCATTCATAGATAATATATTAGTAGAAACTGAGACAAAAAAAGAATATAATAAAATCATAGAAGAAATACTGAGAAGGCTAGAGGAGAATGATCTCTATGTAAAGCTAGAAAAGTACATGTAGAAAGTGAGAAAGATTGGATTCCTTGGAGTCACCATAGGATCCAATGGGATAGAAATAGAAAAGGAGAAAGTGGATGGAGTACTGAGTTGGCTAGAACCAAAAAATGTAAAAGATGTCAGAAAGTTCTTAGGCCTCACAAATTACTATAGGAGGTTTATCAAGGACTTTGCTTGAGTAGCAAGACCAATGAATGTGCTAATAAGGAAAGATGTGAAGTGGAAATGGAGAAACAAGCAGCAACAAGTATTTGACAAGCTCAAAAGAATCTTCACAACCAAACCAGTATTGGTAGCCCCAGATTTAGATAAGGAATTTAGGGTAGAAGCAGATACCTCAAATTATGCAACTGGAAGAGTACTCTTGATGAAGTACTCAAATGATTTGTGGAGACCAGTAGCTTTTATCTCAAAATCTCTAAGTGATACCAAAAGGAACTATGAGATACATAACAAAGAGATATTAGCTGTAGTTAGATATTTGGAAGCATGAAGGTACTTCCTAGAAGGAACTATAACAAAGTTTGAAGTTTGAACAGATCACAAGAACCTTGAATATTTCATGAAAGCACAGAAATTAAATAGAAGACAAGCCAGATGGGCCTTGTATCTATCAAGATTCAACTTTATGCTAAAACATGTTCCAGGGAGTAAGATGGGAAAGGTGGATAGCTTGAGCAGGAGGTCAGACTGGAAAGTAGGAGTAGAAAAGGACAATGAAGACAAAATATTGGTGAAGCCAGAATGGTTGGAAGTTAGGAAGATGAAAAAGGTAGAAGTAATAGTAGAAGGAGTAGATTTACTAGAGAAAATGAAGCAGTCAAGAGTAAAAGATAACGAGATGATCAAGGCAGTGGAAGAAATAAAACAAGCAGGGGTAAAAATGTTAAGAGATGAAGAGTAGAGAGAAGTTGACAGCATTATGTATAAAGAGAGAAAGATGTATATACTAAGAGATGAGAAACTGAGAATAGAGATCATTTGGTTACATCATGATATACCAGTAGGAGGATATAGAGGACAATAGAAGATGATAGAGTTGGTCACTAGGAAATTTTGGTGGCCAGGAGTTATAAAAGAAGTAAAGCAATATATGGAAGGATACAACACTTGCCAGCATAATAAAAACCATACAGAACAGCTAGCAGAGAAGTTAATGCCAAACTCAATTCCAGAAAAACCTTGGGCACACATTTCAGCAGATTTTATCACTAAGTTGCCACTAGCACAAGGATACAATTCAATTCTAGTAGTAGTTGATAGGTTAACAAAAATGGTACATTTTATCCCTACTACAGAACAGACATCAGTGGAAGGATTAGCTAGGTTGTTTAGAGACAATGTGTGGAAGTTGCATGGGCTACCCAGAAGTATTATTTCAGATAGGGGACCCCAATTTCTAGCAGGAGTAATGTGGGAGTTAAATAGGATGTTGGAGATTGAAAGTAAATTATCAATGGCATTTTACTCTCAGACAAATGGACAAATAGAGAGGGTTAATCAGGAACTAGAATAGTACCTGAGAATGTTTATTGACCATAGGCAGGAATAGTGGCCAGAGTAGTTAGGGACAGCAGAGTTTGCCTATAATAATAAGACATACTCAAGTACCAAAACATCGCCTTTCAAGGCAAATTACAGACAAGATCCCAGGATAGGGTTTGAAGTAAGAAAAAAGGGGAAGTACAAAGGGGCAGAGAAGTTTGTAACAAAAATGAAAGAAATCTAGGAAAAAGCAAAAGCAGTGCTAGGGAAAGCACAAGAAAAGATAAAGAAGTACGTAGATAGAAAAAGAACAGAAGTTGATGAGTATAAAGAAGAGGACTTAGTGATGCTAAGCACTAAGGACCTAAAATACCAAATGGTTGAAAGAAGGATGGAAAAGTTGACAGAGAGATTTGTAGGGCCTTACAGGATAAAGAAAATCATATTACCAAATACAGTAGAATTGAAGCTACCTAGTACAGTAAAAATACACTTGGTAGTTAATATTAGTAGAATACAAAGATATGTAAGGCAAGTAGAAGGGCAAAGAAAGAAGCAACCAGCTCTAGTCATAGGGAGAGAAGGAATAGAAGATTGAAAGAATTTTGAACAAGCAATAGGTAAAGGGAAAAGACAAGTATCTGGTACAGTAGAAAGGGTTTATGGCTGAATCCAATACTTGGGAAGGAATAGAAAACTTAGGAAATGCAAAAGAAACAGTCGAGAAATTTGAGAAAGAATATTGGCAAGACATGGAAGATGTTTGAAGACAAGAACAGAAAGAGGGAACATTCAAGAGAAGAGAATTACTAGAAAGGTTTATGGCAAGAAAGCTATTTGGATGGCCAGATAAAAGATACAATAAGGAATACTAGGCAAGATTGGAAAGAAATTGGAGGAGATGAAAAGAAGGGAGAACAAGAGAACAAAGAACAATGAAAACAATAAAGGAGAAGGAGGAAATTGAGCAGAAAAACTTGGGAATTAAGGAGTGAACAAAAGAAGATAATGATGAAATAGAATAGGGAACATCTGTGATCCCTACTACAGGTTGTAAAAATCCTTGGGACGAGAAATCTTGAGAGAGGGGTGGTATTATAACATGACCAAATAGTTAAGTTATTATTTATATTTTTTTTCTTTTTCTTTTATTTAATTAGGAAATCAATGGATGTATGAGAAGAAATAACTCAAAAGAGATGCATGGGACTTTATAAATAGAAGTAAATACAGAATGTGTATAAGTAGTATATAGCAATCAAATAAGAACTCTATTGAGTTCTTCTTGTCAACTTAGACTAGGAGTAGTTCTAAGGCATCACAGTCTAAGTTCTTATAACTTGATAGTCAGTTAGGGACTATTAGTGGAAGTGCAGTACCAAGCTCAGATATTGTATCTGAGACCTGATCACATAATTGAGTAGTGCTCAGTAGTTTACTTGTACTCTTTTCATTCTATAAATCTTGTGCTGAAGTCCTATTGTGGGCTGTACATATAAAGGAGTAATACTACATTCTTAGAAAGGCATTTAGGTTAGAGATCCTCTCCTTGGGGTGATAGTATAACTATAGTATTAGGGCAGTAGCAAGTAAGGCAGTAAGACTCTGGCTAGATAAAGATCTTGTGCTCCAGTAGATGTAGTGTAAGATCAAACTTTCATTTAACTTTTCTAGGGATATATCATAATGTTTCTAGAACAATACAACTCTCTTATGAGCAGCATGCTCAATTAATAGTGTATCCTCACTAAACTAAGGGCAGAAATACAAAGAAAGGAAGAAAGAATATATTGGGAATATAAGAAGTTTGGACACCTGGCCTGTAACTGCAGAAATAAGAAAGAGGAGGCAAAAGGAAAACTGGTTCCCCAAAATAAATTTGAGGTAATAGCAAGCAGGATGATACAGTGTAGAGTGAAAGAAGAAGTGAAAGTGAGAAAACAAAAGACAGCAGAGAAAGAGATACAATATTTTAGATGTTGGGAAGTAGGATACTACAAGTGGAAGTGTCCAAATATTAAAGTTGAGAAGGAAAGGAGAAGAAGTGGAGAAGCAGTGTATATGGTTAGTCTGTATAAAGTACAGTAAGAGGAAAGGCCAGCATGCTCCTTGTGGAGAAAGGCACAGGAGTATTGTGGTGAGAGAGATATGCCTCCAAGGGGTACAGCTCTAGAAGAGCAAGGATGGAAAACAAGGTGGAAGGTAGTAACATTTGTAGAGTATGGGGGGTGTGAGTACAAAGGCACCAAAACACAAGAGAATGGGGGACAGAGTTTTGTCTCTAGAGAACAGCTGAAGAATATTTGGTATAGTTAATGTCTTGAAGTATAGAGGTGGAGAGAAAATTTAACAAAAGAAAAAGGAGCAGTTAAAGTAATGTAAGGATGTAGCCTAGATGACTTAGTCCCCCTCCTAATCTGAGTTGACAAGGAGAACTTGATAGAGTTCTCATTCAATTGCTATACACTACTTATATACATTCTGTTGTTTACTTCTATTTTATAAAGTCCCATACATCTCCTTTGAGTCATTCTCTCTCATGCATCTGTTGATTTCTTATTTAAATGAAAAGAAAAAGAAAAGAAATATAAATAATGACTTAGCTATTTGGCTGAGTCATAACAAGTAAAGTGTACTTGATATGGATGAAGAAATATAGTAGCAGAGATGTCAAAAGAAGATAGAGAGAGAATTCTGTGCCTAGAATGTAGAACAGGAAGGAAGCAGCCATAGTGGGATTAAAGAGTAGTGGTATGCCCTAAACAGGGAGAAGTGCAGCAGGGTGGTGTACAAATAGGAGTTCCAAAAAGCACATTCAAAGGGGAGGACAAACAAAGAGATGTCAGAAGAACATTCAAAATACTAAGAGAAGTATGGTTAAACATAGAAGTAGAAAAGATAGATATGCATGAAGGTGTAATAGTGAAAGTACTCTTGGATAGTGGTATGGCAGAGATGTTTATGGACAAGAAGATAGTAGCAAAACATGGATTTAGACTGCAGAAGCTAGAAAGACCAGTAATGGTCAGAAATGTAAATAGGACAAATAATAGTGGAGGGGCTATTACATATCAAGTGGAAGTGAACATGTATTATAAAGGTCATGTAGAAAGGATAAGAATGGATGTATATGGTTTGGAGAGGACAAACATTATATTGGGAATGCTATAGTTGCAAGCATACAATCTAGAAATTAATTGGAAAACAGGAGAAATCAAGATGACAAAATGCCTACCATTATGTGGAAGAAATATGAAATTGGAAGAAGGAAATAAAATGAAGAAAGAAAAAAGAATAGTGATGCTAGAGGAAGAGAAGATAGTAAGATAGGCAATAGATAATAAGGAGGACTGGGGAAGAGAGGAAAAAGTTGAAGCAGACCATAGAAAAATTGAGAAAATGGTTCCTAAAAGATTTCTAAAGTGGAAGAAGGTATTTGGGAAGATAGAATCAGAAAGGATGCCAATCAGGAAGATTTGGGATCATGCTATAGATCTCAAAAAGATATTCAAACCATAAAAAGGAAGAATTTACCCTTGATCCAAAAACAAGAAAGAAAAAGTCTAGAACTTTATGGATGATCAATTGAGGAAGGGGTATATTAGACCATCTAAATCCCCTCAGATGTTGCCAGTGTTCTTTGTGAGCAAGAAGAATAAAAGCAAGAGGATGGTTATGTATTATAAGACAGTTCTCAAGAAGAAAATACTTCTGCACACATCCATCAACTCAAAGGACATTACTTAATCTATAAATAGTGTGGGAATGCTTATATAAGCTGTACAGTACTGAGTAAGGGTCATGTGATTGTGGAAGATAGGTGTATAGACTATCAAACATGTGTATAAGTAGATAGCAAAATCCAATGGAGAACTCTATTGAGTTCTTCCTAAACACTTACCTTGAGTGGTCCATAAGTCTTCATGACTAAGTGACAACATTATAGACTACCACAGTCTAAACAAAAAAACTGTAAAAAACAACTATCTGTTACCATTGATAACAAACTTAATTAATAATATAGGAAGTCAAAGGATATTTACAAAAATGGACTTGTGGTAGAGCTTTAACAACATAAGGATAAAAGAAGAGGATAAGTAGAAGAGAGCATTTACAATGTATGTAGAATTGTTTGAACTGACTGTAATGTTCTTTGAGATGACAAATTTGCCAGTTACATTTCAGGTGATAATAAATGAGATTCTAAGGGACCTAGTAAATAAGGACAAGGTTGCTGCATTTGTAGATGATATATTGGTAGAAACTGAAACAGAGAAAGGATATGATGAGGTCATAAAGGAAGTACTAAAGAGGCTGGAGGAGAACAATCTTTATGTGAAGCCAGAAAAGTGTATGTGGAAAGTAAGAAAAATTGGGTTCCTTGGAGTTGTCATAGGACCCAGTGGGATAGAGATGAAGAAGGAGAAAGTAGATGGAGTACTAAGTTAGCCAGAACCAAAAAATATGAAAGATGTCAGAAAGTTCTTAGGCCTCGTAAATTATTATAGGAGGTTTATCAAGAACTTTACTTGAGTAGCAAGACCAATGAATGTGCTAACGAGAAAGAATATCAAGTGGTAGTGGGGAAGCGAGCAGCAGTGAGCATTCAATGAGCTCAAAAGGATTTTTACAATAAGACCAGTATTGGCAGTCCTAGATTTGGACAAGGAATTTAGAATAGAAGTGGATGCCTCAAATTATGCAACTGGAAGAGTACTCTTGATAAAGTGCTCAGATGACTTGTAGAGACTAGTGGCTTTTATCTCAAAGTCTCTAAGCAATACCAAAAGGAACTATAAGATATACAATAAAGAAATGCTAGCTGTAGTCAGATGCTTGGAGGTATAGAGACATTTCCTAGAAGGAACTATAACTAAGTTTGAGATTTGGACAGATCACAAGAATCTTGAATACTTCATGAAGGTACAAAAGTTAAATAAAAGACAAGCTAGATGGGCTCTATATCTGTCTAGGTTTGACTTTACACTGAAACATGTTCTGGGAAGTAAGATAGAGAAGGTAGATAGCCTGAGTAGGAGGCTAGACTGGGAAGTTGGAGTGGAAAGAGATAATGAAGATGAAATATTGGTTAAGCCAGAATGGCTGGAAGTACAAAGAATTGAAGGAGTAGAAGTAATCATAGAAGGAGTAGATCTACTAGAAAAAGTAAGGCAGTCAAGAGTAAAAGATAATGAAGTAGTAAAGGCAATTGAAGAAATAAAGTAAGCAGGGGTAAAAATACTGAGAGATGAGAAGTGGAGAGAAGCAAATAGCATTATGTACAAAGAGAAAAAGATATATATATAAAGATGATAAGTTGAGGGCAGAAATCATTAGACTACACCATGACATGCCAGTAGGAGGACATGGAGGGTAATAGAAGATGGTGAAATTGGTCACCTGCAATTTTTGGTAGCCAAGAGTAACCAAGAAGATAAAACAATATGTAGAAGAGTGTGATTCCTACCAAAGAAATAAGAACTGCACAGAGCAGCTAGTAGGCAAGTTGATGTCCAATTCAATTCCAGAAAGACCTTGTATACACATTTCTACAGACTTTATCACCAAGTTGCCACTAGTGTAGAGATACAACTCAATCTTAGTAGTGGTAGATAGATTAACAAAAATAGTTCACTTTATCTTTACTACAGAGAAAACATTAGCAGAAGGACTGGCTAGACTATTCAGAAACAATGTATGGAAGTTGCATAGACTGCCAGAGAGTATAATTTCAGACAGAGGACTACAGTTTGTGGTAGGATTAATGAGGGAGTTGAATAGGATATTGGAGATCAAAAGCAAGATATCAATGGCATTCCACTCTCAGACAGATGGACAAACAGAGAGAGTTAACCAGAAGTTGGAACAGTACCTGAGGATGTTTATTGACCATAGATAGGAACAGTGGCCAGACTGGTTAGGAACAGTAGAGTTTGTATATAACAATAAAGTACACTCAAGTACAAAGACATTGCCTTTCAAAGCAAATTATGGGCAAGATCCTATGATGGGGTTTGAAGTAAGAAAGAGAGAGAAATATAAAAGAGCAGAAGAATTCATGATGAAGATGAAAGAAATTTAGGAGAAAGCAAAAGCAGCATTAGGAAAGGTACAGGAAGAAATAAAGAAATATATAGACAGGAAGAGAGAGGAAATTGACAAATATAAAGTTGGGGACTTGGTGATACTCAGTACCAAAGATTTAAAATATCAGATGGTTAGGAGGAGGACAGAGAAATTGACAGAAAGATTTATAGAGCCTTACAAGATAAAGAAAGTTGTATCATCAAATGTAGTAGAACTAGAACTACCTAGCATAGTAAAAATACACCTGGTAGTTAATGTTAGTAGAATACAAAAATACATAGGGCAAGTAGAGGGGTAGAGAAAGGAACAACCAGCTCCAGTCATAATCAAGGGAGAGGAAGAATGGGAGGTTAAGAGAATTCTGAACAAGCAATGAATAAGATAGAAGGATAAATACTTGGTATGGTAGAAAGGATTCACAGCTGAATCCAATACTTGGGAAGGGAAGGAAAATTTGGAGAATATAAAGGAAGCAGTTGAAGAATTCAAGAAAGAATATCAATGAGATATAGAAGATGTTAGAAAATAGAAAAGAGAAAAGAGAACATTTAGAAAAGGAGAACTACCAGGGCAATTTATGGCAAGAAAGCTATTTGGTTGGTCAGATAAAAGGTATGATGAGGAATATTGGACAAGATTAGAAAGAAATTAGAGACAATGGAAAGAAAAAAGTGCAATAGAACAAAGAATAATAGAAACAATAAAAGAAGAGGAAAAAGAAATTGAGCAAGAAAATTCAAGACTCAGAGAATGGATAAAAGAAGATAACAATGAAATAGAGAACATTTTTGATCCCTATTATGAGTTATAAAAATCCTTGGGATAAGGAACCTTGAGAAGAGGGTAGTATCATAACTCGGCCAAATGGCTAAATACATAAAAGAGAATAACTTAGAGGAGATGTATGGGACTTTATAAATAGAAGTAAATACAGAATGTATATAAGTAGTGTACAGCAATCAAATAAGGACTCTATCAAGTTCTTCTTGTTAACTCAGACTAGAAGTGGGACTAAGTTATCTCAGCTATATTTTTATAGTTTCTATTGTTCTTTGTTCTCTTGTTCTTTCTCCTTTCTATCATCTCCAATTTTTTTCCAACCTTGTCCAGTATTCCTCATTGTATTTTTTGTCTAACCAACCAAATAGCTTTCTTGCCATAAACTATTCTGGCAGTTTTCCTCTCTTAAATATTTCTTCTTTTCTTTCTTGTCTTCTGATATTTTCTATATCTTACTGATATTCCTTTTTGAATTCTTTGACTACTTTCTTTGTATTCTCCAAATTTTCCTTTCCTTTCCAAGTATTGGATTCAGCTGTGAATCTTTTCCACTATACCAAGTATTTATCCTTTCTCTTTATTTATTGCTTGTTCAGAATTCTCTTGACTTTCCATTCCTCTTCTCCCTCAATTATGACTAGAGTTGGTTACTCCTTTTTCTGTTCCTTTACTTGCCCTACATATTTCTGTACTCTACTGACATTAACTACCAGATGTATTTTTACTATACTAGGTAGTTCTAATTCTACTGCATTCAATGATATAACTTTCTTTATCTTGTAAGGCTCTACAAATTTCTCCATCAACTTCTCTATTCTTTTACCAACCATTTGGGATTTCAAATCCTTGGTGCTGAGCATCATCAAGTTTCCCACTCTATACTTATCAACCTCTGCTTTTTTTCTATCTGTATACTTTTTCATCTCTTCTTGCATTTTTTCTAGTACTGCTTTTACCTTCTCTTGAATCTCTTTCATTTTTGTCATAAATTTCTCTGCCCTTTTGTACTTCTCCTTCCTTCTTACTTTGAATCCCATTCTAGAATTTTGTCTATAGTTTGCTTTAAAGAACAATGTCTTCATATTTGAGTATGCTTTGTTGTTGTATACAAGCTCTGCTGTTCCTAACCAGTCTAGCCACTATTCCTATCTATGGTCAATAAACATCCTCAGGTACTATTCCAACTTCTGGTTAACTCTCTCTGTTTGTCCATTTGTCTGAGGGTGGAATACCATTGATATCTTGCTTTTGATCTCCAATATCCTATTCAACTCTCTCATTAATTCTGCTGCAAACTATGGTCCTCTATCCAAAATAATACTCTCAGATAGCCTATGCAATTTCCATATGTTGTCCCTGAATAGCCTAGCCAGTCCTTCTGCTGATGTTTTCTCTGTAGTAGAGATGAAGTGAACCATTTTTGTTAACCTATCTACTACTACTAAGATTAAGTCATATCTCCAGGCTAACAGCAACTTAGTGATAAAGTCTGCTGAAATATGTGTCTAAGGTCTTTCTGGGATTGAATTGGGTATTAATTTGCCTGCTGGCTGTTCTGTATGGTTCTTATTTCTTTGGCAGGAATTGCATCCTTCTACATATTGCTTTACCTCCTTGGTTACTCCTGGCCACCAAAAGTTTCTGGTAACTAGTTTTACTGTCTTCTATTATTCTCTATGTTCTCCTACTGGCATATTATGATGTAACCTAATTATTTCTGCTCTCAACTTATCATCTTTAGGTACATATACCTTTTCTTCTTTATGCATGACACTATTTACTTCTTTCCACTCTTCATTCTGCAACATCTTTACTCTAGCTCATTTCATTTCTTCTACTGCTCTGACCACTTCATCATCTTTTACTTTTAACTGTTTTATTTTTTCTAATAAGTCTATTTCTTCCACTATCACTTCTATCTTTTCTGTTTTTATCATTTTCAACCATTCTGGCTTCACCAATGTTTCATCCTCATTGTCCCTTTTTACTCCTATTTCCCAGTCTGGCCTTCTACTCAAGCTATTTGCCTTCCCCATTTTACTCCCTGAAACATGCTTCAATGTAAAATTAAATCTTGATAGGTACAATGCCTATCTTGTTTGTCTTCTATTCAATTTTTGTGTCTTCATGAAATATTCAAGATTTTTGTAGTCTGTCTAGATCTCAAATTTTATTGTCATTTCTTCTAGGAAATGCCTCCATGCCTCTAGACATCTGACTACTGCTAACATTTCTTTGTAATAAATTTTGTAATTTCTCTCTGTATTACTTAGAGATTTAGAAATAAAAGCAACTGGTCTTCATAACTCATCAGAGCACTTCATTAATAGTACTCCTCCAGTAGTGTAGTTTAAAGCATCTGCTTCTACTCTAAATTCTTTGTCTAAATCTGGGGCTGCCAATACTAGTCTAGTCATAAAGATTTCTTTAAGCTTGTCAAATGCTTTCTGCTGCTCCTTTCCCCACTACCACTTCATGTTTTTCCTTGTCAACATATTCATTGGCCTTGCTACTTGAGCAAAGTTTTTGATAAATCTCCTATATATAAGAACTTAGACTATGATGTCTTAGAACTACTCCTAGTCCAAGTTAACAAGGAGAACTCAATAGAGTCCTTATCTAATTACTGTATACTACTTATACACATTCTGTATTTACTTCTATTTATAAAGTCCTATGCCTCTTCTTTGAGTCATTCCTTTTTGCATCCATTGATTTCCTAATTAAATGAAAAGAAAAGAAAAAGAAAAGAAATAATGACTTAGCTATTTGGCCAAGTTATGATACTACCCCCCTTTCAAGGTTCCTTGTTCCAAGGATTTTACAGTTCATAGTCAGGATCAACTATGTTGCCCATTTCATCTTTGTCTTCTTCTGTCTATTCTCTAATTTCTGATTCTTTTTGCTCAATTTCTCTTTCTTCCTTCCAAATTGTTTCTAAAGTTCTTCTTCCCCTTGCTTGTCCCTCTTTCTATTATCTCCAATTCCTTTCTAATCTTCTCCAATATTCTTCATCATACCTCTTGTCTGACCATTCAAATAGTTTCTTTGCTGTAAATTGTCCTGGCAGTTCTCCTCTTTTGAATATCTCTTCTTCCCCTTTTTGTTGTCTTACATCTTTTATATCCTGTTGGTATTCCTTTTCAAATTCTTCAACCACTCTCTTTGTATTCTCCAAGTTTTCTATCTCTTCTCAAGATTGTACTAGGTAGTTCCAGTTCAACTATATTTGCTGATATAATTTTCTTCACTTTATAAGGGCCTACAAACATCTCTATTAACTTTTCTGCCCTTTTACCAATCATTTGGTATTTCAGGTCTTTGGTGCTAAGCATCACTAAATCCTCTACTTTATACTTATCGACTTTTTCTCTTTTCCTATTTGTGTATTTCTTTATTCTCTCCTGTGCCTTTTCTAGTACTGCCTTAGTTTCCTCCTGAATTTCCTTCATTTTCATTACAAACTTTCCAGCTCCTTCATACTTTCCCTTCTTTCTTACTTCAAACTTTATTCTAGGATCTTGCCCATAGTTTGCTTTGAAGGGTGCTGTTTTCATACTCAAGTGCACTTTGTTGTTGTATGCAAACTCTACTGTTTCTAACCAGTCTAGCCATTGTTCTTGTCTATGGTTGATGAACATTCTTAAGTACTGTTCCAATTTCTGGTTTACTCTCTTTGTCTGCTTATCTATTTGAGGGTAAAATATGGTCAATATCTTGCTTTCAATCCCTAACATCCTGTTTAACTCCTTCATCAATCCTGCTGTGAACTAAGGTCCTCTATCTGATATGATGCTTATAGGTAGACCATGTAGTTTCCATATATTGTTCCTGAACAGCCCCACTAACTGTCACAAACTTCATTTGGACCATAACTCTGGGAATACTTGACTGATTTCAATAATCTAAATGGCTACCAAAAGCCCTTAAAAAGACCTGTCAAACAATACCAAAAACATCTTAAGGCAGTCAGTATTCACCAAGTTATCAGCAGATCAGTTGGCAATTACCAAGTTACCAAACACTAAATTGCTAATATCTTAGGAACTACTTAACATAATTGTTTGCTTCAATGACAATTGTGAAGCTCTCTTCAATGCACTTCTTTCAGCTATAAATAGACCCTAAGGCAATAAGATCCCATGGAGATACAAGGTCCTCAATGTTTGCACATAATACTGATCTTTACCTATAGATTATCATCTGTCCTTGAATAGAACAAAGGACTGCCCTAAGACAGTTAGGTTATCTCTATTTCAAGAACAATAGCACTCTTATATGTAGAACAATAGGTAGTGATCATGTGGTAGGCTGTTCTGGTATATAGACTACCACAATCATGTATTTAAGAACTATATGTCTAAGGATAAACCTCAGACTTAACAACATCTTTTGCTGCTTGTCTAACTTTGCCTTTTTGAGCACTTTGATTATTAAATCAACCAATCACAAATCAGTAAGTGGCTGTTTGTAATACTAACCCTTCTACTATCGTTCTTTCTATAGTTAGTATAAAGTGTACCATTTTTGTTAGTCGGTCTACTACTACTAAGATAGAGTCATATCCCTGAGCTAAAGGCAGTTTGGTAATAAAATCTACCAATATGTATATCCAGGGTTTTTCTGGGATAGAATTAGGCATTAATTTGCCAGCCAGCTGCTTTGTGTGGTTTTTGTTCCTTTAGCAAGAATCACATTCTTTTATATATCTCTTCACCTCTTTTGTTATTCCTGGCCACCAGAAGTTCCTAGTGACTAGCTTCACTGTCTTCTATTGTCCTCCATGTCCTTCCACTGGTGTATCATAGTGTAGCCTAATTATTTCTGCCCTCAATATATTGTCTTTAGACACATATATTTTTCTCTCCTTATACATTACACTATTTACTTCTCTCTACTCTTTATCTTTCAATATCTTTACTCCTGTCCACTTCATTTTCTCAACTACTTTTATTACTTTATTGTCTTTTACCTTTGACCATCTCACTTTCTCTAGTAGATTGACTCCTTTCATAATGATCTCTATTTTTTCTGTTCTCTTTACTATTAACTATTTAGGTTTTACTAGCATCTTGTTTTTGTTGTCTTTATTTACTCCTATCTTCCAATCTGGTATTCTACTTAAGCTGTCTGCTTTCTCTATCTTGCTCTCTGGGACATATTTTAGCATAAAGTTAAACCTTGACAAATATAGAGCCCATCTCGCTTGTCTTCTATTTAACTTTTGTGCTTTCATGAAGTATTCGAGATTCTTATGATCTGTCCAGATTTTAAACTTAGTGGTTGTCCTCTCTAAGAAGTACCTCTAGGCCTCTAAGCATCTGACTACTGCTAGCATCTCTTTATCATGTATTTCATAGTTTTGTTCTGTGTCACTTAACAATTTGAAAATAAAAGCAACTGGTCTCTACAATTCATTGGAGCATTTCATTGATAAAACTCCTCCAGTAGCATAGTTTAAAGTATTCACTTCTACCCTGAATTCTCTGTCTAAGTCTGGGACCACTAATACTAGTCTAGTAGTAAAGATTTATTTAAGCTTATCAAATGCCTTTTGCTGTTTGCTTTCCCATTGCCACTTCACATCCTTTCTTGTTAGCATATTCATTGGCCTGGTTACTTGTGCAAAATCTTTAATGAATCTCCTATAGTAGTTTATGAGACCCAGGAATTTTCTAATATTTTTCACATTCTTTGGATTTGGCCAACTGAGTACTCTATCTACTTTCTCTTTTTCTATCTCTATTCTGTTAGGCTCTATGACAACCCCTAGGAACCCTATTTTCCTCACTTTCCACACATATTTTTCTGGCTTGATGTACAAGTCATTTTCTTTTAGCTTCTTCAGTATTTCATCTACAATCTCATCATGCCCCTCCTCTGTCTCTATCTCTACTAGCATATCATCTACAAATGTAGTAACCTTTTCTTTGTTTATTAGGTCTCTCAAGATTTTGTTCATTATTGTTTGGAATGTAGCCAGTGAATTTGTCATTCCAAAAAACATTACTGTTGGTTCAAAGAACCCTATATGTGTTGTAAATGCTCTTTTCTACTTATTTCCTTCTTTAATCCTCATATTGTTGAACCCCCACTGAAGATCCATTTTAGTGAATACTCACTTGCTCCCTATGTTGTCTATTAAGTCTGTAATTAATGGAAGTGGGTAGTTATTCTTTACCATTTGGTCATTCAGATTACAGTAGTCTATTATCATCCTCTTTTCTCTATCTTTCTTGCTTACAAAGAAAACTGGTGATATCTAGGGGAACTTTGATAGTCTGATGTATCCCTTTCTTAACTGATTCTCTATGAAATTCTGAACTTCTTCCCTTTCATTTTTGGACAAAAGGTAGATTCTTTCTTTCCTAGGTTTGAACATCTCCTTGAGATCTATGGTGTGATCCCAGATTTTCCTTGTTGGCATCCTTTCTGACTCTACCTTTCCAAATACCTTTTTCCACTTTAAAAATTTCTGCAGCACCATTTCCTCAATCTTTCTATGGTCTACTTTAACTTCTTTTTCTCTTTCCCAATTTTCTTTATTGTCTACTGCCTATCTCACAATCCTTTTCTCTTCTAGAGTTACCATTCTCTTTTCTTTCTTTTCTTTCTTTTTTTCCTTCAACTTTGTATTCCTCCCACACAGTGGTGGACACCTTGTCATTTTTACTTCTTCTGTCTCCTAGTTTATCTCTGGATTGAGCACTTGTAGCCATGGCATCTCTAGTATAATATCTGTCTTCCCTAAATTGCACACATCTATTCTCATTCTCTTTACATGATTCTTATAGTATATGTTCACCTCTATTTGATGGGTAATAGTTCCTGCACTATTGTTCATTCCATTCACATTCCTGATCATCACTGGTCTTTCTAGCTTCTGCAGCTTAAATCCATGTTTTGCTGCTATCTTTCTATCCATAAACATCCCTGTTATACCACTATCCAAGAGTGCCTTGACCATTACACCTTCATGTATATCTATTTTCTCTATACCAATATTTAACCATACTTTTCTCAATATTTTAAATATCCTCCTCACATTTCTTTTTGTACCTCCTTCTCTTGCTATACCTTTTGGAACTCCTGTCTGTATGCCACCTTGCTATGTTTCTTCTTGTACAGGGTATACTGCTGCTCTCCAATTCTACTATGGCTGTTTCCTTCCAGTTCTATATTCTGAACACAAAATTTTCTTTCTATCTTTCTCTGATATTCCTTCTATTGTATCTTTTCTTCCATACTGCCTACACTTTATACTTACTGCTTCTCTCTTTCTTGTTGTATTTTCTCTCTATTTCCATGCTTTGAGACAGCTACTGTACCACATATTTCTCAAATACTCTCCTGAGACAAATCCTTGCTCTTGGTTTCCCTGCATTTTGGTGTCTTTATAGTTGTACTCTCTACACTCCACAGACGTTATAACTTCCCACTTGGTTGTCTACCCTCTCTGTTTCAATATTGTACTTCTCAGAGATATACCCCATACACTACTATACTTCTGTACCTTTCTCTATAAGAAGTATGCTGGTCTCTTCTCTTGCTGTGCCTTTTGCAGACTAACTGCATATGTCACCTCCTCACTTCTTCTCTTCTCTTTCTCTACCTCAATATTAGAACACTCCTACTTGTAGTGTCCTATTCTCCAATACCTGAAGCACTGTACTTCCCTCTCTTCTGTCTCCTATCTCCTTACTTCTTCTCTTACTCTGTATTGCATTACCCTACTTGCTATCATCTCAAATTTATTCTGGGGAATTGGTTTTCTCTTTATCTCCCCTTTTCTATTCCTGCAGTTATAGGCTAGGTGCTTGAACCTTTTACATCCAATATACCCTTCCTTCCCTTTCTTCTATCTCTACCCTTAGTTTGGTAAGAGTACACCATTGGTTGAGCATCCTGCTCATGAGAGAGTTATATTGCTCTAGGGACATAATGCTATGTCTCTAGAGAAGTCAAATAAGGGGTGATCTTACTACTGTTATGTCTACTGGGGTACAAGATCTTCACCTAACTAGATACTTACTGCCTTTCTTATTACTGCTCTAATACTATAGTTATACTATCACCCCAAGGAGAGGATCTCTAACCTAAACACCTTTCTAAGGATGTAACATTAATCCTTTGCATGTACAGTCCACAATAGGACTTCAGCACAAGGTTTATAAAGCAAAGAAGTATAAGTAACTAAAGGCAACACTACTCAATTGTAAGATCAGGTCTCAGACACAATACCTGAGCTTGGTATCACACTTTCACTAATAGTCCCTAACTGACTATCAAGTTCCCTTAAGTCTAGGGCCTGGCTATGTTATAGTAGTCCTGAGTTGTGTTATGACTCAGCCAAACAACTAAGTCATTATTTATATCTCTTTTCTTTTTCTTTTCTTTTAATTAAGAAATCAATGGACATGTGAGAAGGAATGACTCAAAAGAAATGTGTGGGACTTAATAAATAGAAGTAAATACAAGAATGTGTATAAGTAGTGTACAATAATCAAATAGGAACTTTATCAAGTTTTTCTTGTCAACTTAGACTAGAAGGGTGATTAAGTTGTCTCAGGCTAAGTCGCTATACCAGAACTCAATTCTCTCATTGGCACCACTTATCATAGAGTCCTGCCAGCTTACTCTTTCATCTTCCTCGGTACCTGGGTGACACAACTCAGGACCACTATGACATAGCTGGGCTCTAGGCTTAAAGAGACTTTGCAGTCAGTTAAGGACTGCAGGTGGAAGTATAGTACCAAGCTTGAGTATCACTACTAAGACCTAACCTCACAATCGAGTGGGCAGGGTAGTTACTTGTATTGCTTTCCTACTATAAACTTTGTACTACAGGTGCATTGTCATTTGTCTATGCAGAAGAGTAACACTATATTCTTAAGAAGATATTTAGGTTAGGGATCCTCTCCTTGGGGTAATAGTATAACCATAGTATTAGGGCAGTAGTAAGTAAGGCAGTAGGTGTCTAGCTGGGTGAAGATCTTGTGCCCTAGTAGATATAACAAGTAGTGAGATCATTCCAATTTCTCTGGAGACATAGCACTATGTCTCTAGATCAGTATAACAACTCTTGAGTAATATGCTCAAAGAAAAGTGAGCCCTTACTTTACTAAGGGCACAGTTAGAAAAAAGAAAAGAAAGAGAATATTGGAGTTGTAAGAAGTTCATGCACCTGGTCTGTAACTGTAGGAATAGAAATCAGGAAAAGAAGGGGAAATCAGTTCCCCAGGATAGATTTGAAGTATTGGCAAGCAGGGTGATGAAATATAGTATAAGGGAGGAAGTAAAGGTAAGGAGGCAAGATGTGGTAGAAGAAGTACAGTGTTTTAGATGTAAAAGAATTGGGTACTACAAATGGGAGTATCCAAACATTGAAATAGAGAAGAAAAAAAGGAAGTGAGAAGAGGCAGTGTACCCTATAAAGGAAAAAGCACAGTAACAAGAGAAAGTAAGAAAACTGGAGCCAGCATGTTCCAACTGGGAAAAGATGCAGGAATATTGTGGAGTGGAGAACGTACCAGAGGATGCATGGTTGTTAGAGTTAGGATGGATAACAGGAAAGGTCATAGTAACCTACATAGAATGTAGATGGTATAGAAAGAAAGGGATGTATTAGGAGGATAACAGGGGGCAAGGAGTTCTCAGAGAGAGAAGGCTAGAGAAAGCCAAGTGGTATGGATGCCCAAGGCAAAGGAGGAAGGAGAGTAGTGTGGTGTGCCCTGTACAAGAGAAAACGTAGTCAGGTGGCATATGGAGTGAACCTCCAAAAAGTATAGCAAAAGAGAAGAGTAAGCAAAGAGAGATGAGGAGGACATTTAAGATGTTGAGAGAAGTGTGGTTGAATATTAGTATAGAAAAAGTGGACATCCATGAAAGGGTAACAGTAAAAGTGCTCTTGGATAGTGGCACAACAGGGATGTTCATGGATAGAAAAATGGCAGCCAGACATGGGCTTTGACTGCAGAAATTGGAAAGACCAGTACAAGTAAGAAACATAGATAGCACAAATAACAGTATAGGGACAATAACACACCAAGTAGAAGTAAACATATACTATAAAGGTTATATAGAAAGAATGAGAATGGATGTGTGTGATCTGGGGAAGACAGATGTTATACTGGGGATACTGTGGTTACAAGTACACAACCCAGAAATTAACTAGGGAAGGGAAGAGGAAGTTAAAGTAGACTATAGGAAAATTGAGGAAATGGTACTACAGAGATTCCTAAGGTAGAGAAAAGTGTTTGGGAAGGTAAAGTCAGAGAGGATGCTAATAAGGAAAATCTATGATCACACCATAGATCTCAAGAAGACATTTAAATCCAGGAAAGGAAAAATCTACCCTTTGTCCAGAAACAAAAGAGAAGAAGTTCAGAATTTTGTGGAGGATCAGCTAAGAAAGGGGTACATCAAACCATCAAAATCCCCTCAAACATCACCAGTTTTCTTTGTGAACAAAAAGGACAAAGGAAAGAGAATGGTAATAGACTACCATAACTTGAACAACCAAATGGTGAAGAATAACTACTCACTTTCATTGATTACGGATTTAATAGACAACATGGAAAGTAAACAAGTATTCACTAAGATAGATCTTTAGTAGGAGTTTAACAATGTGAGGATAAAGAAAGAGAATGAGTGAAAGAGAGCATTCACGACCTATATAAGGTCCTTTGAGCTGATAGTTATGTTCTTTGGAATAACAAATTTGCCAGCCACATTTCAGGCAATGATGAATAAAATCCTGAGAGACATGATTAACAAAGGAAAAGTGGTGGCTTTTGTGGATGATGTACTGGTAGAAACAGAGACAGAAGAAGAACATGGTGAGATTGTAGAAGAAGTACTGAAGAGGCTAGAAGAGAATTACTTGTATGTTAAGCCAGAAAAGTATGTGTAGAAGGTGTAGAAAATTGGATTTCTAGAGGTCGTTATAGGACCCAATGGAATCAAAATGAAGAAAGAAAAGGTAGATGGGGTATTGAATTGACTAGAGCCAAAGAATGTGAAAGATATTAGAAAGTTTTTAGGCCTTATTAACTATTATAGGAGGTTTATTACAGACTTCACTCAAGTAGCAAGGCCAATGAACATACTGACAAGAAAAGATGTGAAGTGCTAGTGGGGGAAGAAGCAGTAACAAGCATTTGACAAGCTAAAAGAGATCTTTATAACTAGGCCAGTGTTAGCAGCTCCAGATTTAGACAAAGAATTTAGGGTAGAAGTAGATGCTTCAAACTATGCTACTGGGGGAGTACTATCAATGAAGTGCTCTGATAAGTTGTGGAGGCCAGTTGCTTTTATTTCTAAATCTCTAAGTGATACAGAAAGAAATTATGAGATCCATGACAAAGAAATATTAGTAGTAGTCAGGTGTCTAGAAGCATAGAGGCATTTCCTGGAAGAAACGACAATAAAATTTGAGATTTGGACAAACCACAAAAATCTTGAATATTTTATGAAAGTACAGAAATTGAACAGAAGACAAGCAAGATGGACATTGTACCTATCAAGATTTGATTTTATGCTCAAGCACATTTCAGGGAGTAGAATGGGAAAGGCAGACGGTTTAAGTAAAAGGCTAGATTGGAAAATAGAAGTAGAAAGAGATAATGAGGATAAGACATTGGTAAAGCTGGAATGGTTGGAAATCAGAAAAATGGAGAAAGTAGAAGTAATAGTAGAAGGGGTAAATTTACTAGAGAAAGTAAAACAGTTGAAAGTAAAAGATGATGAGGTGATCAAAGCAGTAGAAGAAATAAAATGAGCAGAGATAAAGATGCTAAGAAATAAGGAATGGAAAGAAGTTGATGGTATTATGTATAAGAAAGAGAAGATATACATACCGAAAGATGAGGAATTGAGAGCAGAAATCATTTGGTTGTATCATAATATGCTAGTAGGAGGACATAGGGGACAGTGGAAAACAGTAGAATTGGTCACCAGGAACTTTTGGTGGCCAGGAATTACAAAAGAGGTAAAATGGTATATAAAGGGATATAATACATGCCAGCATAATAAAAACCACACAAAACAGCTGGCAGGAAAATTAATGCCAAATTCAATTCTGGAGAAACCTTGGGCCTACATTTCAGCAGATTTCATCACTAAATTGCTGTTAGCACAAGGATACGACTCAATTTTAGTAGTAGTTGATAGATTGACAAAAATGGTACATTTTATTCCTACTATAGAAAAAACATCAGCAGAAGAACTAGCCAGGTTGTTTAGAGACAATGTATGGAAGTTACATAGGGTTACCTGAGAGTATTATATCAGACAGAGGACCTTAGTTCACAGTAGAAATAATGCAGGAGTTAAACAGGATGTTGGGGATTGAGAGTAAATTGTCAACAGTGTTCCACCCTCAAACAGATAGACAAACAGAAAGGGTTAATCAGAAACTAGAACAGTACTTGAGGATATTCATTGATCATAGACAGAAGCAGTGGCCAGATTGGTTAGGAATGGCTGAGTTTGCCTACAACAACAAAGTGCATTCAAGTACTAAAATGTTGCCTTTCAAGGCAAATTATGGACAAAATCCCAGGATGGGGTTTGAGATAAGAAAGAAGGAGAAGAACAAAAAGGCAGAGAAATTTGCAACAAAGATAAAGAAGATTCAGAAGGAGGCAAAAGCAGTACTAGGAAAAGTGCAAGAAGAAATAAAAAAATATGCAAATAAAAAGAGAGTGGAAGCTGACAAGTACAAAGTGGGAAACTTGGTGATGCTTAGTACTAAGGATTTGAAATACCAAATGGTTGGAAGAAGAACAGAAAAGTTGACAGAGAGGTTTATAGACCCTTACTGAATAAAGAAGATTGTATCATTAAACACAGTAGAATTAGAACTACCTAGTACAGTAAAGATACACCTGGTAGTTAACATTAGTAGAATACAAAAATATATAGGGCAAGTAGAAGGGCAGAAAAAGGAGCAACCAGCTCTAGTCATAATCAAAGAAGAGGAATGGAAAGTCGAGAGAATTCTGAACAAGCAATAAATAAAAGGAAAAGGATAAATACTTGGTATAGTGGAAAGGATTCACAGCTGAATCCGATACTTGGGAAGAAAAGGAAAATCTAGGCAATGCAAAAAAAGCAGTTGAGGAATTTGAGAAGGAATACCAGCAAGACATGGAAGATATCAGGAAACAAGAAAGAGAAGAAGAAACCTTCAGGAGAAGAGAATTACCAGGAAGGTTTATGGTGAAAAAATTATTCAGGTGGTCAGATAAGAAGTATGATGAGGAATACTGGGTGAGATTAGAAAGAAATTGAAGGAGATGGAAAGGAGGAAGAGAAAAGGGGCAAAGAACAATGGAAATAATAAAGAAAGAGCAGAAGGAAATTAAGTAGAAAAAATCAAGAATCAAAGAATAGACAGAAGAAGATAACAATGAAATGGGAAACATTTGTGACCCCTACTATGAGTTGTAAAATTCTCAGGACAAGGAAACCTTGAGATGGAGATGGTATCATGACTTGGCCAAATAGCTAAATTATTATTTATATCTCTTTTCTTTTCTTTTCTTTTAATTAAGAAATCAATGGACATATGAGAAAGAATGACTCAAAAGAAATGCACAGGACTTAATAAATAGAAGTAAATACAAGAATATGTATAAGTAGTATACAATAATCGAATAGGAACTCTATTGAGTTTTCCTTGTCAACTTAAACTAGAAGGGTGATTAAGTCATCTTAGACTAAGTTGCTACAAGTTGTGTTACTCAGGTACTGAGAAAAATAAGAGAGTAAGAGATGGTAAAGCTCTGTGGTGAGCAGTGCCAATGGAAGAATTGAGTTCTGGTATAAAGAACTTAAACTGTAATACCTTAGAACTACTTCTAGTCTAAGTTAACAAGAAGAACTTGATAGAATTCTCATTCAATTACTGTATACTACTTATACATATTCTATATTTACTTCTATTTATAAAATCCCATGTATCTCCTTTGAGTCATTCTCTCTCGTGTGTCCATTAGCTGTTTTTGCTATATCATAACACCAATCCTAGGAACTTCTGTACTTCTTTGATTGTTTTAGGTCTAGGCCATTCAAGAACTCCTGCTACTTTTTCCTCCTATATCTTAATTTCTTCTGTCTCTATTATCAGTTTAAGAAAGTTGATCTCTTTGACTTTCCAAACACATTTTTCTAGTTTTGATATAGAGGTCATTCTTTTTTATCCTCCTTAACACTTCTTTTACTATCTCATTATGCTTCTTCTCATCCTCTGTTCCTACCAATGTATTGTCTATAAATGCTACTACATCTCCAGTATCAATTAAGTCTCTAAGAATATCATTCATTATTGCCTGAAGATTGCTGGCAAGTTTGTAAGACCAAAAAACATAACTGTGGGTTCATACACTCCTGGATATGTAATAAAGGCAGTCTTTCATTTATCCTCTTCCTTTATCCATACATTGTTATATCCCCATCTCAGATCCATCTTTGTAAACACTTTCTTTATATCCATAGCATTGATCAAGTCCAAAATTAATGGCAATGGATAGTTATTCTTGACTGTTCCTTTATTTAGATATTGATAAACCTGTACCATTCTTCTCTTTTTGTCCTTTTTTCCCACAAAGAATACTGGTGAAGTCTGGGGTGACTTTGAGGGTCTAATGTACTCTTTCTTCAACTGTTCCTCTACAAATTCTCTCACCTTCTCTTTCTCTTCTCTTGATATTAAATATATCCTTTCTTTTCTTGGCACAAAATCTTTTCTTAGATTTATTGCATAGTCCTAAGGTTTTCTCACTGACATTCTTTCCAATTCTACTTTCTTGAACACCTTAAGCTACTTGTGAAATTTCTATGACACTATCTTCCTTACTTTTTCTCTATCTAATTTGACTTTATTGTCAAATTTCTCCTTTATCAACATCTTCTATTCATCTCTTTCTAATTTTCCTATTGCTCTGATTTTCCCCTCTACTTTCTTTCTTTTTTCTGTCTCCTTTTTTGCTACTATACTCCTTTCATAGATTAGTGGGCATCTTGTCATTTTGACTTCCCTAGTCTCCTAATTTATCTTAGGGTTGTGTGTCTGCAACTATAGCATATCTAGTATGATATCTGTTCTCTCTAGATCACATACATCCATTCTCATTCTTTCCATATGACTTTTTTAGTACATATTTATCTCCACCTGGTATATAATCATTCCTCTACTATTATTTGTACCATCTATATTTCTTACTACTCCCAGTCTTTCTAACTTCTACAGCTTAAATCCATTTCTTGCTGTCATCTTTCTGTCTATAAACATCCCTGTTGCACCACTATCTAAGAGCACTTTTACTGTTATGCCTTCATGTGTATTTAATTTCTTTATTCTAATGTTCAGCTACACTTCTCTTAACATTTTGAATATTCTTCTGATATCTCTTTGCTTGTCCTCCTCTTGTACTGCACTTTTCAGAACTCCTGTCCATGTACCATCTTGTTGTGCCTTTCCCTCTATAGAATGCACTACTACTCCCCAATTCCACTACAGTTTCTTCTTTTCTGTTCTACATTCTGGGCACAAGATCTCACTCCTTTCTCATTCTAGCACTCTTTCTTCTATTGCATTCTTTCTTCCATACTTTATACACTGTACCCTTGTCATATCTCCTCTCCTTGCTTCTTCCTCTCTTCAGTTCCATGCTTCCTGGCAAAGGTTGCACCATATATTTTTTTACTTGTCTTCCAAGGAGAAACTCTTGTCCTCAATTTTCATGGATTTGAACTCCCTTGCCTTTACATATTCCATACTCTACATAGGTTACTACTGTCTCCTCTATGATCTATCCCCTTTTAAGTAGAAGCACCTCTTCTGGGAGTATGCTCCTCTCATCATAGTATTTCTATACCTTTTCCTATATAGGATGCACTGGTCTCCTTTCTTGCTATGCCTTTTGTGGAGCAATCACATGTGCTGCTTGCTCACTTCTCTTCTTCTGTCTTTCTACTTTTATGCTTGAACATTCCCATTTGTAGTGTCCAACCCCCCAATATCTAAAATACTTTACTCTCTTACTCTTTCCTGCTATCTCACTTCTACTTCACTTCTCACTCTATACTACATTACCCTAGTCACCAACATCTCATATCTATTTTGGGGTTTTTCTCTTTTTCTCTTTTCTTCTTCTTTCTTTGTCTTGCAGTTACAGGCAAAGTGCCCAAACTTCCTATAGCTCCAATATTCTCTTTCTTTCCTTCTCTCTAACTATGCTCTTAGTGAAGCAAGGACTTGCTTTTCTTTGAGCATATTGCTTAGGAGGTTGTTATATTGTTATTGAAACATAGTGTTAATGCCTCAAGGTTAAAGTAAAAGGTTTTTGATCTTACTTAAGTTATGTCTGCTAGAGTACAAGATCTTCACCCAGCTAGACACCTACTGTCTTACTAACTACTACTCTAGTACTAGAGTTACACTATCACCTCTAAAAAGAGAATTCCTACTCTAAGCAGCTTAAAGATACACTGCTATTCCTCTGTGTGTATAGATCACAATAGACCCCCAGTACAAGATTGATAAAGTGAAAGAGTACAAGTAGTCTACTAAGCACCACCCAATTGCAAGGTCAGGTCTTGAATATAATACCTGGGTTTGGTACCACACCACTACCAGTAGTCCCTAACTAACTACCAAGTTCCCTTAAGCCAAGGGCCTGGCTATGTATAGAGGTAACTAGCAATTGTGATGATCACTGGTCAAGAGTCAAAATAATGTGAGAGTAAGAGAATAGACAAGGCTTGAGGTAAATAGTGTCTAAGAAGTAGTATTAAGTTCTTCTGTTGTACAACTCAAGTCAAGTGAACTCAGTAACTAAATTTTTGAAGGTTACAAAGAAAACTCAATAGGGTTCTTGCTTAATTGTACCAGCTACTTATACAAGTACACTATTTGCTCTTATTTACATTGATGGTATTCTACAACCAGCCAAGAGACTACTAGTTTAATTCCCTTGTCTGTCATTCTATAAATATATATCTTTGATCATAGTCAAGGCAACTCATGACAGTATAGGACCACCAACATTTCTACTATCTATACTAATGTTGTTGTTATTGATAAACTTCAAGTTCCAGGAGACTGCAACCCTATGCCTACAATTGACAAACTGCTGTCTATGTTCATATGACTGAAAGACAACAAACTAGTTTATATAGAAGTAGTCTGAGCAATAACTCTTCTTACAAAATTACCCCCATAAATGGAGAAAATCACCCAAAGCTATAATCAAAAGACTATTAATATGATGACTCTCACCTTTGCAATGATCTGCAATGATACAATAATGAACTAGCAATAGTGTTCTTCCAAAAAGAAGCAAAGGAACTCTCAAGGTCTTGAAGCCAAAAAGCTGTCCAATATATAGCACAAGAGCAAAGATCCTCAATTTCAGTAGCAGTACCAAGTACAGCAGGAACAAAGATCTAGCAGACCATGTGGCAAACATAGTGGCCAATCTTAAAACAAGACAAGAAAGTAAAATAGGCAGTGACGCCCTCATGTATATACTGTGCAATCCTCCAACTTGTTATGAGAGCCCTAAGAAGGAACAAGTTTCCCACGTGCTCAAACACTTAGTCACAAATATCAAGTCGTACAATACAGACAAGATATAAATAGTGTGGGAACTTAAGTAATCATATCATGTGACAAGGTCATGTGATTGTAGAACATTCTAGAAGGACATATGATCGTGGACTAGTAGTGTACAGCCACTTGTAAAAGTAGTATAAGTAGGTAGTCCAATCCAACAGAGAACTCCATCGAGTTCTTCCTAAACACTCACATCGAGTGGTCCTTGAGTCATCAAGACTTAGTGATAACAAAAGAACTCGATTCCACTCCCGAGCACTGATCACCTCGATCCCTGCTCATATTTGTTCAACTGCAGTTGGCTTAATTCCGGCACTGCGAGCAAGTACCCCCATCATCACTCACTCTCTCATCTCCCTCGCTAGTGAGCACAGCACTCACAAGCATCTTGGATAGCGGGCCCTAGCTGTAAAGGGGACTTCTCAGTCAGGAGAGACTGAGGGAGGAGACTGAACACCAAGTCCAGGTGTTTTGTTCAAGTCCTGACCTGTTAATTGGGCCTGTTAGTTACATCTTTTCCTAGTATAAGCTCTGTGCTGTCGTCCATTGTGACGGGTACACACAGGAGATCAGCGGTTACTTCTTAAAAGGCCGCTTAGCTTAGGGGTTCCCTCCTTAGGGACAATCGTATACAACTTGATTAGGGCAGTAGTCAGTAAGGCAATAGGAGTCTAGACAGGAGAAGATCGTGCTCCCTGTTAGACGTAGCCTTAAGAAAGCCCTGGATCGAGAATCGGAAACTGAGTCAGAATATGAATCATCACCCTCCCCTTCACCACCACCACCACCACCATACGACATGTCACGCCAGCAACAACAACAACAACCACAACAACAGGGGGCACCCTCTCAAGTACCCGCCCCCCACCAACCAACCCAGAGGAGCAACTCCTCGCAATGATCGCCACCCTGCAACAGCAGGTCAACAATATGCTCCTCCAGCAACAGGGGAGCAGGGTAGAGGTTGCGAAACCTCAAGTCTTTAATGGAAGGATGGAAGAAGTGAGCGCATTCATCAATGCGGCTCGGATATATATTAGAATGAAGATGACGGAGGAGGCGGCAACAACCCAGGTGGCCTGGGTGTTATCATACATACAGGGAGGAGTGGCAGAAGCATGGAAGGATAACCTGATGGATGAATTGGCAAAGGGAGAGTCGGAGGTGGAAACAGCAGAACAGCTGTTTTCAAAAATCAGAAATGACTTTGGAGAGACATCAGAGGAAGAGAGGAAAATCGAGCAGCTGAGGACAATAGAACAGGGGAACAGGACATGCGATGAGTACGTTCAAGAATTCAAAAAAGTCGCTAGAGGAAGCAGCTATGAAGGACGACCCCTCATCGAAGAGTTTAAAAGAGGATTGAGTGGAGTATTGAGGAGGAAGCTAGCAGAAGCAGAGGAACCCCCGACCACCATAGGAGAGTGGCAAGAGAGGGCAGTAAGATTAGATAGAAATCAGAGGCAGAGCAGGGCAGAGGAGAGGATGTTGGGGAGGAATGCGGCGCGCCCAGGGGGAAATGCACAGCCAAGGGGAGGATTTGGGGGGGGGTCATACAGAGGAAGAGGAGGACATATAACCTGGTGGGCAGGAGTTCCGCATACAGGAGAGAATAGGGGAGCCGGGGGAAATATGTTCAGAGGAGGATATCAAACGGGTCCACGGAGAGACCCAAACGCAATGGATGTCGACAGAGGAAGAGGGGGAGATAGGACGTGCTACCATTGCAGGAAGTTTGGCCACATGGCCTGGAATTGTTGGGAGAGGAATAAAGCGAGAGTAGTGGAAACGCCACAAGAGTCAGCAAAAGAGAATAGAGGTCAATAAGCTCTTGGTTGGCCTCCTCAAATCTGTACAGTGTATTGTGCCCAGAAAAACTGGGCAATAAATTAAACTTTGCAAAAAACACTGAGAGAGTAAGAGATATGCGGCGCACCCTACGACCGCTAAGAGAAGTGTGGATGAAAGTAGGACTAGAGAAGCTAGAAAGTCATGAAGGGGTAGCGGTAAAGGCTCTGTTAGATAGTGGAGCGACAGGTCTATTCATGGATACGACCTTTGCGAGAGAGAAAGGGTTCAAAATGGAAAGAATGAAGAACCCTCTACTAGTTAAAAATGTGGATGGAACAGTAAACGCGGGAGGAGCAATAACGCACCAAGTCGAGTGCAACATGTTCTTCAAGGGACATGTGGAAAGAGTTAGGATGGACATGTGTAACCTGGGGAAAACAGAAGTGATATTAGGAATGCCGTGGTTGGCGGCCCATAACCCAGAGATAGATTGGGAGAAAGGGGAAGTAAAGATGACGAGGTGTCCACCCATATGTGGAAAGAGAAAGCAAGAGGAAAAGAAAGAAGTAAAGAAGATAGAAAAGGATGAAGATGAAGAGACACTAAGGAAATTAGTGCCCAAGAGGTTTTGGAAGTGGAAGAAAGTCTTTGGAAAGAGAGAGTCAGAAAGAATGCCAGTGCGAAAGGCCTGGGACCATGCAATTGAATTAAAGGAGGGGTTTACACCAAAGAAAGGGAAAGGTGTATTCATTGTCAAGGGAAGAAAGAGAGGAAGTGCAGGCATTTGTAGAAGATCAATTGCAAAAAGGGTATATCCGACCCTCCAAGTCACCGCAAACCTCGCCAGTGCACTTTGTGGCAAAAAAGGACGGCAAAAGGAGGATGGTCCAAGACTATCGTCATATAAACCAATGGACAGTGAAGAATGGATACCCATTACCACTTATCGCAGACATTCTGGATGGAGTAGGGAAAAGGAAGGTGTTTACAAAGTTAGATCTGAGGTGGGGCTATAACAATGTCAGAATCAAGGAGGAGACGAATGGAAAGCAGCATTCACTACGCACATTGGAGCATACGAACCCACAGTAATGTATTTCGGTTAACAAACTCCCCCGCTACTTTTCAGACAATGATGAACGACCTCTTCGGACCTTATAAATCAGGGAGATACGGCAACCTTCATTGATGACATCCTAGTGGCAACAGATACAGAGGAAGGACATGATGAGTTGGTAGAAGAAGTGTTGAAAAGACTGGAAGAAAACGACTTGTTCATAAAACCAGAAAAGTGCAAGTGGAAAGTGAGAGAGGTGGAATTCCTGGGAGTAGTAATCGGGCCCAGAGGGGTAGAAATGCAAAGAGAAAAGGTGGAAGGAGTGCTAAACTGGCCAGCACCAAGAAACGTCAAAGAGGTGCAGAAATTCCTGGGCCTAGCCAACTACTATAGAAGGTTCATAAAGGACTTTGCTAAATTAGCGGCACCTTTACATATGCTAGTCAGAAAGGAACAGAAGTGGAAGTGGGAAAAGGAGCAAGAAGAAGCATTTGGGAAACTAAAAAGAGTGTTCACAATGGAACCCGTTTTAGCAATACCAGATATAGATAGAGAAATGAGAGTGGAGGCGGATGCCTCGGATTACGCAACGGGAGGAGTATTGTCGCTAAAGTGCAAAGATGGCAAATGGAGACCGGTAGCCTTTATCTCAAAATCGTTAAATGCTACAGAACGAAATTATGAAATTCACGACAAAGAGATGTTGGCGGTCATCAGATGCCTTGAAGCATGGAGGCATTACTTGGAAGGAGCGAAACTGGAATTCGAAATCTGGACAGACCACAAAAACCTCCAGTATTTCATGACAAGTCAAAAGCTGAACCGACGACAAGCACGATGGGCACTATACCTATCACGATTCAACTTCACCTTAAAACACGTTCCAGGAAAGAGTATGGGGAAGGCAGACGGACTAAGTAGAAGGCCGGATTGGCAAGAAGGGGTGGAGAAGGATAATGAAGATCGAACGTTAATCCGGCCAGAGTGGGTCAGAGGAGTAGAAACGGTAATAGAAGAGGGAGACTTAAGGAAAAGAATAAAGAAGGTGCAGGAAGGGGACAAAAAGGTAGTAAAGGCAGTAGAAGAGCTAAAGAAGGCGGGGGTAAAAACGCTGAGAGACGAGGAATGGGAGATAGAGGATGGAGTAGTACTAAAGGAGGGAAGGATATACATACCAGAAGGGGAACTTAGGGGGGAAATAATATGACTACATCACGATACCCCAGTAGGAGGACACGGGGGAAGATGGAAGACGATGGAATTGGTCACTAGAAACTATTGGTGGCCAGGAGTAACAAAGGAGGTTGGAAAATATGTAGATGGATGCGATGCCTGTCAAAGATACAAGAATCGAAGTGAGGCACCAGCGGGCAAACTAATGCCTAACGCAATCCCAGAGAAGCCATGGAGTCACATCTCAGCAGACTTCATCACTAAGCTACCCCTAGCTCAGGGATATGATGCCATTCTAGTAGTGTGTGATCGTTTCAGCAAAATGGCGCACTTCATAGCAACAACAGAAAAGACGTCAGCAGAGGGACTTGCCAAACTATTTCGAGATCATGTATGGAAGCTGCATGGGCTTCCAGAAAGCATCATATCAGATAGAGGAGTACAGTTTGCAGCAGGAATGATGAAGGAGTTGAATAACTTGCTGGGGATTCAAACAAAACTTTCTATAGCCTATCACCCGCAAACCGATGGGCAGACGGAAAGGGTGAACCAGGAGTTAGAACAGTATCTGAGGGTCTTTATCAACCATAGACAAGAACAGTGGCCGATTGGCTAGGAACAGCAGAATTCGTATACAACAACAAGATTCACGCAACAACAAAAATATCGCCGTTCAAGGTAAACTATGGCCAAGACCCAAGGATGGGATTTGAGGGAAGAAGGAAGGGAAAATATGAAGCAGCAGGAAAGTTTGTAGAGAAAATGAGGAAGATCCAGGAAGAGGCGAAAGCAGCACTAGGGAAAGCACAGGAGGAAATGAAGAAGTTTGCAGATAGGAAACGAGGGAAGGGAGAGGAATACAGAGTAGGGGACTTAGTACTATTAAGTACGAAGGACTTGAAATGGCAGATGAAGGGGAGAAGATCAGAAAAACTGACGGAACATTTTGTGGGCCCTTATAAAGTCAAAGGGATCGTCTCTAGCAATGCAATAGAATTAGAATTACCTAAATCTATTAAAATACACCCTGTAGTTAACATAAGTAGAGTACGACTTTACAAACCACAGGTAGAGGGACAGAAGAAGACACCACCGAAACCGGTCATCATTGAGGGGGAGGAAGAGTTCAAAGTGGAAAAAATCTTGAACAAAAGAATGGTGCGGGGAAAAGATAAGTTCTTAGTATGGTGGAAGGGATATATGGTGGAAGAAGATATGTGGGAGAATAGGGAGAATCTAGGAAACACGAAAGAGCTGGTAGAAGAGTTTCGAGAGGGAGTACAGGGGAAGAGGCAGAAGAACTTAGGCGACAGGAGCTGGAAGAAGAAGAGAAGGAATTTTGCTGGGAATTACCAAGGGAATTTACGGCCAAACTACTATATGGATGGGGGAGAAAAAGATATGAAAAGGAAAGAAAGAGGAGATGGGACGAGAATTGGAATCGATGGAAAAATTCCTCAGGGACAAGGAATCTTGAAGGGGGGGCCATGTTATGAGAGCCCTAAGAAGGAACAAGTTTCCCACACATTCAAACACTTAGTCGCAAATATCAAGTCATACAATGCAGACAAGATATAAATAGTGTGGGAACTTAAGTAATCATATCATGTGACAAGGTCATGTGATTGTAGAACATTCTAGAAGGACATATGATCGTGGACTAGTAGTGTACAGCCACTTGTAAAAGTAGTATAAGTAGGTAGTCCAATCCAACAGAGAACTCCATCGAGTTCTTCCTAAACACTCACATCGAGTGGTCCTTGAGTCATCAAGACTTAGTGATAACACAACTCAACCTTGATAATAATGGCTCCAACTCATATAGTTGGCTGCCAATGCTAGATGTGCTTGGGAGATTCCCAGTAGTTTGGTATGTTTTGTAGTGACTTAGCCTAAGATAACTTAATCACACTCCAAATCTGAGTTGACAAGAACTTAATAGAGTTTCTATTAGATTCTGTATACTACTTATACAACTACTACATGGTCTATGCACTACTTTCCCACACTCATTATGTGATATCATTTCATGTGATATGACACTGTGATATGCAATATTGTTATGTGATACTTCCCTATACTCCTTCCTTGTATAGTAAGTCCAAATAAGAAAAGAAAAGAAAAAGAAAAGAAAAGAAATATAAATAATGACTTAGCCATTTTGCCAAGTTATAACATTGAGCTCTATTGAAAAGTTATTTTGTTTTTTGGTAAACTCTAAAGATATTCCTAAAGCTTTTTGTCTATATTATATAGATTTTCCTTAGGTTTCTATGTATCATCTATAAGGGGATGAGTCTTAGTCACACTAGGAGAGCTTAGTAATGCATCAGTATGGGTGAGTAGTATCTAGCTTGCTCTATGATCCATACAGCCACTTTTCCTATAAATCCTTCTCTCTTGTTCTTATTGTTCCATCAGTATTAGATAGCCTTATAAGGTAATGTAGTTATTAATGTACAAGTTATGTGTTTCCTTGGCAATGCACATAGACTAGCTAGTGTAGATATATATACTAGTGGATGTATAGTAGAATACCTTACCCCAATATTGATTGAAACTCCTGGACTATTTATTGTTCTGACTCTAAGTCTGCTCTCTTCACTAATACTAGAGTAGTCAGGGACTGTACTATCCTCTTATATCATCTCCTTGATTGTATCCTTTCTATCTAACAGGATATTTATTTTTTCCATATCTTTATTGCAAATCTAGAATCTTTTTTACCTTCCATTTTTTCTAGTCCTGTATTAAGACCAGTAGTAGAGGTATAGATTTCTGTCTATAGATAGTAGATTTGGAGTACTGTGCTAACTTGCTAGTGTAAAAGACTGGGTATAGCACTCAGTAGCAAGGTGGTATCCTAAGCTAGAACATAACCAAGGACAACTTTTCTATTATTTTAAATGGTCCTTTGTACTGGGGTCATAATACTTGCTCCATAGTCTGATAATCCTTTAGATTGAGTAGCACCTTATTGCCAACTTTGGATAGGATACTTTGGACTTTCTGATTATAGTACCACTTTATTCTTTCCACTGCAAGAGTAAGAGCTGCTTTTATCTGCTCCAAGGCTTCTTGTTGTTTATATGTCAGATTATTCAAGTCTCTTTGTAGCAACTCTTTGACTAAAATTGGATCTGTTCTTAGGTATCTACCATATTCAAGAAAGAATAGACTTTCTTTGATGTCTTCATATACTTGATTGTTATATACAATACAAACTCTGCACTGGAGAGTAGATCCAACCAATTACTAAGGTTATAATCCATATAACACCAAAAATATTGCTCTAATACCTGGTTTACTCATTCTGTTTGTCCATTTGTTTGTGGATAGTATACTGTCAATATTGTAGATTCTATTCCTAAAATCTTATACCATTCTTGGAATAGCTTAGCTGAGTATTGTACTCTTCTATCCAAAATGATTTGTAGAGGCAGTTTATGTAATAGATAGACTTTGTTATATAATAACTAGACTATATTTTTGAATAAGAACCAATTGTTGATAGAAATGAAGTAAGCCCTTTTGGTGAGCCTGTCAATAATAACACAGATAGTATTATAACTATTTGACTCTGGCAATTGTATGATTAAGTCTATTGAGATTATTTCCCAAGGCCTGTTAGGCACCTTGTTAGACACAAGTGGTCCAAAAGGTTGCTATGGGCAATTTTTCATCTGCTGACACATATCACAATCTGTAATGTATTTCTTGACAAATATTGTCATCCCAGGCCATCAGTAATTTCTGAAGACCAACTCATAGGTCTTTTACTAACCTGGGTATCTATCAGCAACTGACTCAGAAACCTTAAGCTAGGGTTCAAACTCAAGGTTGTACTTCAGGGTTAAAAGAGAACTTGATGGATGTTAGCATGGAGTCATGAAGACTTAGAGCTCAACCAAGGTAGTTGTTCAGAAAAAACTCAATAGAGTTCCTTATTGGATTCCACTAGGTACTTATACAAATATTAGATAGTCTGTGCATCTATTTCCCATAATCACATGACTCTTACTAAGAACTATCTATATCTTACATAATCCTTTCTATGCTATTTATATCTTTCCCACATTGTATTCTTGGATATTTCCTATCAAGTTGATAAATGTATGAGAAATAGTTTTCTTCTTGGGAGTTGTCTTATAACAATGGAGTTCTTGCTTAATTGTAGTCTACTATATATACAAGTATAGTATTTGTCCTTATTTAAACTACAAGCTATTTATTAGCTACTAGTTCAACTCCAGTCTATATCCATTCTATTTATAGCTCATTGTTATAGTCAAGGCAACTCATGACAGTAACCCTCTCTTAAGGAACCTTGTCCTGAGAATTTTACAGCTCATTATATGGATCTTGTAAATTACCTATTTTGTTTTCTTCATTCTATTCTTCTATTCTACTCTTCTTGTATTTTTGCTTGTCTTCTTCTTTCTCTTTCTTATCTTTTTCCTAGATTGTTTCTAATATTTCTCTTCTTTTTGCTCTTTCTGATCTCTATTATCTCCAATTTCTTTTCAATCTTTTTCAATATTCTCTATTAAATTTTCTGTTATCCCATCCATATAGTAGTTTTGTTGTATATCTTTCTGGTAATTCTCCTTCTTAATCTTCTTTTACATTCCTTTTTTTATTCTTCTCAGCTGTATTTAATACTCCAGCTTATTTTTCCCTTACCACTCATACCTTTCTCAAGGAAGCCTCCATATATGAGATATCAGAAAAAAATAATCCTGGTCCTTTCTCTATATTCTTTCTCAAACCTGTCTACCAATTCTTGTGCATTCTTTAGATTCTTTCTTGGTTTCCAAGTGTCTTCTTTTACTATATATTCCCTCTATCATACCAGATATCTATTTCTTCCCTTAAACTTTCTTTTATTTAATATTTTTTCTACTTTATATTCTTCTTCTCCCTCAATTATTACTGATAAAGGATGCTTCTTTTTCTGACCCTCTACTTGATCTCTATACTTTTGTACTCTGCTAACATTTACTACTAGATGTATCTTAATGCTACTTGGTAACTCCAGTTCAACTGCATTTGTCAAAATTATTCTTTTGACTTTGTAAGGTCCCACAAATTGTTCTGTTAGTTTTTCCAATCATTTCTCCTGTATCTGATACTTGAGATCTTTTGTACTCAGTAATACCCAGTCTCCTACTTTATACTCTTCTAGTTCACTCCTTTTTTTATCTACATACTTCTGTATTTCTATAAAAGGAACATTCAGAGATAGTTACTCAATAAGCTAGGAGAAAGTTCTAGAAGCTAGTATGATATTCGAGTAAAGATAGATCTATCCATATAGGCTTATCACAAATGGCCACTTACTGATTTGTGATTTGATGGTTCAATAATAAAAAGGCTCAAAAAAGCAAAGTTTAGACAATAGCAAAAGATATTGTTAAGTCTGAGGTTTATTCTCAAATATACAGTCTTTAAATACATGATTGTGGTAGTCTGTGCACCAGGACAGCCTACTACATGATCACTACCTATTGTTCTACATATAGAAGTGCTATTGTTCTTTAAAATAGAGATAACCTAACCATCTTAGGACAGTCTTTTGTTCTATTCAAGAACAGATAATAATCTATGGGTAAAGATCAGTATTATGTGCAAACATTGAGGACCTTGTATCTCCATGGGATCTTATTGTCTCAGGTTCTATTTATAGCTGAAAGAAGTGCATTGAAGAGAGCTTCACAATTGTCATTGAAGCAAACAATTATGTCAAGTAGTTCCTAAGATATCAGCAATTTAGTGTTTGGTAACTTGGTAATTGCCAACTGATCTGCTGATAACTTGGTGAATACTGATTGCTTTGAGGCATTTTTGGTACCATTTAAAAGGTTTTCTTAAGGGCTTTTGGTAGCCATTTAGATTGTTGAAATTGGTCAAGTATTCCTGGAGTTATGGTCTGAATGAAGGCTGTTATATATACTACAATAGAAGATCTGTGTGCAATTACATGAACACTAATCAATAATACCACAATATCCTTATCTAGTTAAACAGACATCACTATGACAATACAAGACAGAAGAAGTACAGAAAAGAGTAGAAATACAATATAGAAGATATATTTAGCCCATAGATACTGAGCTTACCTAATAACTAAGCATGTCCCTAGGGTATTCCCTTACAATTTCCTTCTGACTTTTCCTTAATGCTGCTTCTGCTTCCTTATGCACTTCCTTTATTCTTGTTGCAAATTCCTTTGTATCACAAACTTCATTCAGACCATAACTCCAGGAATACTTGACCAATTTCAATGATCTAAATGGCTACCAAAAGCCCTTAAGAAAACCTTTCAAATGGTACCAAAAATGTCTCAAAGCAATCAGTATTCACTGAGTTATCAGCAGATCAGTCAGTGATTACCAAGTTACCAGACACTAAATCGCTGATATCTCGGGAACTGCTTAATGTAATCATTTGCTTCAATGACCATTGTGAAGCTCTCTTCAATGCACTTCTTTTCAGCTATAAATAGAACCTGAGACAATAAGATCCCATGGAGATACAAGGTCCTCAATGTTTGCACATAATACTGATCTTTACCTATAGATTATTATCTGTCCTTGAATAGAACAAAGGACTGCCCTAAGACAGTTAGGTTATCTCTATTTCAAGAACAATAACACTCTTATATGTAGAACAATAGGTAGTGATCATGTGGTAGGCTGTTCTAGTACATAGACCACCACAATCATGTATTTAAGGACTGTATATCTGAGGATAAACCTCAGACTTAACAACATCTTTTGCTGCTTGTCTAACTTTGCTTTTTTGAACACTTTGATTATCAAATCAAGCAATCACAAATCAGTAAGTGGCCATTTGTGATAGTACTGTCACAGTTGTACTATGGACCAGTAGTCACATACTGTATGGTTTACCACTACACCAAAAAGGCAACATTAGCAAGGCTACTTGCTAATGAGGGTCCAGCTATTTATGTAGTTCTTTGAACAGGTATTTTGTTATACCTCCATGTCATTATTTAGTAGTTACTTTTTTGTGACACTCTGCTTTCTTAAACTTCCCCTTTTTTCTCATCTTGAATCCTATGTATGGATTCCATCTATTATTTGCTTTGAATAGTAATACTTTTGTACTTGTTTGCACTTTGTTGTTATATGCAAACTCTACTGTCACTAGCCAGTTAGGCCATTGCTTTTGCCTATAATCAATGAATATCCTCAGTGTCATAACATGGCCAAATGGCTAAGTCATTATTTATATTTCTTTTCTTTTTGTTTCATTTAATTAGGAAATCAATAGATGTGCAAGAAGAAATGACTCAAAAGAAATGTGCAGGACTTTATAAATAGAAGTAAATACAGGATATGTACAAGTAGTGTATAGAAATCAAATGAGAACTCTATTGAGTTCTTCTTGTCAACTCAGACTAGGAGTGGATCTAAGTCATCACCATCTAAGATCTTACACTTAGGTATTGTTCTAAGTCCTAATTTATCCTTTCTGTCTGTCTATCCATCTGTGGATAGTAGACCATGTTGTACCCCCATCATAGGTTTATCTTTGTAAACACCCTTCTTGTGCCCATAGTATCAATCAAGTCTGAAATCAAAGGCAAGAGATAATTGTCCTTAACTATTCTCTTATTAAGATATTTATAGTCTTGTACCATCCTTTTCTTTCTGTCCTTTTTTCCTACAAAGAAGACTGGTAAAGTCTAAGGTGACTTTGAGGGTTAAATATATTTTTTCCTCAACTGTTCCTCTACAAATTCTCTAACCTTCTCTTTCTCTTCTCTTGACATCAAATATGTCCTCCCTTTTCTTGGCACAAAATCTTCTCTCAAATTTATTGTATGATCCTAAGGTTTTCTGACTGGCATTTTTTCTGATTCTGTCTTATCAAAAACTTTAAGCCACTTGTGGAATTTCTGTGGTACCATCTTTCTCACTTTCTCTCTATTTAGCTCAACCTTATTATCAAACTTTTCCTCTATTGTCCACTTTCATTCATCTCTCTCTGCTTGATCTACTACTCTAATTCTTTTCCCAATTTTTTTTCTTTGTTCTCTGTCCTTATTTACTACTGTATTTCTTCTACAAATAGGTGGGCATCTTATTATGGAATTGCATTGGAATTATGATTATTATCAATCCTAGACTGATAATGAGTAGATGGTAGAAGAGATGATAGTGATAAGAGATAAGAAAAATAAAGATGATACAATGGATAATGTATCAGTATATCAAGATTAGGTTGGACTTCAAACTTAACTAGACTAATTATAGATATTAGAGTGCAGGAGAAACATTGGATAAACTTTGGGGTAATTATGGATAAACCTTGTAATAGTTATGGACTTTAGGATAAATAGGGAAATCTTGGACTAACCTATTTATAGACTCTAATTCAACTAGTTACTCACTGTTATTTACTAGTACTTAGAATAGTTGTTATGAGTCACCTCAACTATGACCAAGGAAGATCTATTTATAGAATGATAGACAAGGGAATTGAACTGGTGGCCTCTTGGCTGATTGTAGAATACCATTAATGTAAACAAGAGCAAATAGTATACTTGTATAAGTAGGTAGCACAATTGATCAAAAACCCTATTGAGTTCTCTTTGTAACTCTCAAAGACTTAGTGTTATCAATAGACAGTAAATGTCCTTAGTGATCACCCTAGGTGGATGTTTCAAGAAGAACTCGATGGAGTTCTTCATTGGATTACAGCCCTACTTATACTACTACTACAGTGGCTGTACCCTAGAGTCCCACAATCACATGTCCTTTCCAGAATGTTCTATGATCACCTGACCTTGTTACGTAATTTGACTTACTGAGTCTCCCACCCTATTTATATCCTTACTCCATTGTATACTTTGAGGTTTTGGATTAAGTGTTCAAATGCATGGGAAACTTTTTCCTGTTTGGGGCTCTCATAACAAAAACTTGATACTACATTCCAGACACTGTTCACTTCAAACCTTGCCTAAACTTTATTCTTTTATTGGTGATCAGCTCAATTACTGGTCTTCTTGAATAGCAGGCCCTAGCTATAAAGGAGACTTGGTAATTAGTTAGGGACTACCAGTAGAAACTTGGTACCAAACCCAAATATTGTGTTCAAGACCTGATCTAGCAATTGAGTGTTATTGAGTAGATTACTTGTACTCTTTTGATTAGTAGAAACCTTGTACTGGGGGTGCATTATTATCCATATACATAGAGAAATAGTATCAATCCCTTAGAAAGGTACTGTTAGAGTAGAGATCCTCTCCTTGAGATAATTGTTTATTATTTGATTAGAGCAGTAGTTAGTACAGCAGTAGATGTCTGGTTGGGTGAAGATCTTGCACTCCAACAGACATAGTAGTAACTAGTGAGATCAATCTTATTTAACATTGAGGGATATAATACTATGTCTCTTAAACAATATAACTTTTTGATGAATAGCATGCTCAACTAACAGTGGGCCCTTACTAAATTAAGGGCAGAGCTAGAAGAAAGAGAGAGGAGGAAGTGTTTCAGTTGTAGAAAGTTCAGGTACCTGGCCTGTAACTACAGGAATAGTGTTGGAAAGGAGAAGGGAAAACCAATCTCCAAGAATAAGTTTGAAGTATTGGCAAGTCAAGTGATGCAATGTGGAGTAAAAGGTAAAGTAGAGGTAAGATAGCAGAAAAAAGGAAAGGAAGAAGTAAAGTATTTCAGATGCTGGGGAGTTGGGCACTGAAAATGGGAATGTCCAAACATAGAAGTAGAAAGAGAGAAGAAAGGTATCACAAACTTCATTTGGACCATAACTCTGGGAATACTTGACTGATTTTGACAATCTAAATGGCCACCAAAAGCCCTTAAGAAGACCTTTTAAATGGTACCAAAAATGTCTCAAAGCAATCAGTATTCACTGAGTTATCAGCAGATCAGTCAGTGATTACCAAGTCACTAGACACTAAATTACTAATATCTCAGAAACCACTTGACATAATTGTTTGCTTCAATGACCATTGTGAAGCCCTCTTCAATATGCTTCTTTCAGCTATAAATAGACCCCAAGGCAATAAGATCCCATAGAGATACAAGGTCCTCAATGTTTGTACATGATATTGATCTTTACCCTATAGATTATCATCTGTTCTTGAATAGAACAAAGGACTGTCCCTAAGACAGTTAGGTTATCTCTATTTTCAAGAACAATAACACTCCTATATGTAGAACAATAGGTAGTGATCATGTGGTAGGCTGTTCTAGTACACAGACCACTACAATCATGTATTTAAGGACTGTATATCTGAGGATAAACCTCAAACTTAATAACATCTTTTGCTACTTGTCTAACTTTACTATTTTGAGTCCTTTTATTATCAAATCAACCAATCACAAACCAGTAAGTGGCCATTTGTGATAAAAGGAAAGGAGGAAGCAGTATATGTAGCCAGGCCATAAAAGGGATTGTAAAGGATATAAGGGCAGAAGGGTATAGACCTATGAAAATTGTGGACAGGGTTTTCTTCTTGAGAGACAAGTGAAAAATTTATGGTATGACCTTTGCCAGGAAGCATAGAATTGGAGAAATGGGAAAGCAAGGAGGTATAGTGACTTAGTCTAAGATGACTTAATTATACTCCAAGTCCAAGTTGACAAGGAGAACTTGATAGAGTTCCCATTTGATTCTGTATACTACTCTCCTACACTCATCATATAACTTTATCATGTGATGTGATATTGTGATATCCTAACATATGACTATGATGTATAACATTTGTCATGTGACACTTTCCTACACTCCTTTCTTGTGTAGTAAGTCTAAATAAGAAAAGAAAAAGAAAAGAAATATAAATAATAACTTAGCCATTTTGCCAAGTCATGACAGAAGGGGAGAAATAACAAGGGTGCAGTGTGTAGAATGTGAAAGAAAAGATACTATAGAAAGAAGAGTGTTAGAACAAGAAAGAAGAAAGATCTTGTGTCCAGAATATAGAATATGAAAAAAGAAGCCATAGTGGAACTGGAGAGTGGCAGTACACCCCATAGAGAGAAAAGTACAGTAGAGTGGTATATGAACAGGGACTCTGAAAAGTATAGCAAAGAAGGAGAATAAGCAAAGGAATATCAGAAAGGATGTTCAAAATGTTAAGAGAAGTGTAGCTGAACATTGGAGTAGAAAAAGTAGACATATATGAGGGTATAACAGTAAAGGTGCTTTTGGATACTAGCACAACAGAGATGTTCAAAGACAAGAAAATGGCAGTAAAAGCATGGATTTAAGCTACAGAAGCTAGATAGACCAGTAATGGTTAGGAATATAGATGGAAAAAACAACAGTGGAGAGGGCTATTATATACCAAGTAGAAGTAAATATATATTACAAAAGCTATATAAAGAGGATAAGAATGGATATATGTAATTTGGGGAGGATAGATATCATACTGGGTATGCCATAGTTGCAAGTGCATAACTCTAAGATAAACTAGGAAATAGGAGAAGTTAAAATAACAAGATGTCCACCAATCTGTGGAAGAAAGATAGTAGTAAAAGAAGATATAGAAAGAAAGAAGAAAGTAGGGAGGAGGATTAGAGCAATAGAGAAATCAGATAGAGATGAATAGAAAATGTCAATGGAAGAGAAATTTGATGATGAAGTTGAACTAGATAGAGAAAAAGTGAGGAAAATGGTACTACTAAGATTTCACAAGTGGCTTAAAGTATTTGAGAAGGCAGAGTCAGAAAGGATACCAGTAAGGAAACCTTGGGACTATATAATAAATCTAAGAGAAGACTTTATACCAAGGAAAAGAAGGACATATTTAATGTTGAGAAAAGTGAAAGTGAAAGTGAGAGAATTTGTGAAGGAGCAGTTGAGAAAAGGGTACATTAGACCCTCAAAGTTACTACAGACTTTGCCAGTATTCTTTGTAGAAAAAAGTATAGAAAGAAAAGAATGGTATAGAATTATCAATACTTAAATAAAAAGACAGTCAAGGATAATTATTCATTGCCATTAATTTCAGACTTAATTGATACTATGGGTACAAAGAAAGTGTTTACAAAGATAGATCTGAGATAGGGATATAACAATGTATAGATAAAGAAAGGGAATAAATGGAAGGCTGCATTCATTACATATCTAGGGATATATGAACCCACAGTTATGTTTTTTAGTCTCACAAACTCACCAGCAACTTTCCAGACAATGATAAATGATATTCTTAGAGACTTAATTGACACTGGAGATGTAGCAGCATTCATAGATGATGTGTTAGTAAAGACAGAGGATGAGAAAAAGCATAATGAGATAGTAGAAGAAGTGTTGAAGAGAATAGAGAAGAATGATCTCTATATAAAGCCAGAAAAATGTGTTTGGAAAGTCAAGGAGATCAACTTCCTTGGACTGGTAATAGGAGCAAAAGGAATTAAAATACAGGAGGAGAAAGTAGTAGGAGTTCTTGAATGGTCTAGACCTAAGATAGTCAAAGAGGTATAGAAGTTTCTGGGGTTAGTAAACTACTACAGGCAATTTATAAAAGATTTTGCTAAGCTAGCCAAACCATTGTACAAATTGGTTAGGAAAGATAAAAAGTAAAACTGGAGAAAGGAACAGGAAGCAGCATTCAAGAAGTTGAAAAGGGTGTTTATGGCAAGACCAGTGCTAGTAGTGCCTGACTTGGACAAGAAGATGAGAATAGAAGCAGATGCATTGGAATATGCAACAGAAGAAGTGTTATTGATGAAGTGCAAGGATGAAAAGTAAATGCTAGTAGCCTTTATCTCAAAATCATTGAATGAAGCAGAAAGAAATTACAAAATCCATAATAGAGAGATATTGGCAATTATTAGATGTCTAGAGGAGTGGAGACATTTACTAGAAGGTACACAAAACAGATTTGAGATCTGAAGCAATCATAAAAATCTTGAATATTTCATAAGCAGCCAAAAGCTAAATAAAAGACAAGTATGATAGACTCTGTATCTATCAAGATTTGACTTTTATCTGAAACATGTGCCAGGAAGCAGTATAGGACAAGCTGATAGCCTAAGTAAATAACTAGACTAGCAGATTGGTGTAGAGAGAGATAATGAGGACAGGGTATTGGTAAAAAAAGAATGGTTAGAGGTTAGAGCAATACAAGTGGCAGAAATAGTAGTCAAAGGAATAGACTTGTTAGAGAAAATTAGAAAGTCAGAAGCAAAAGATGATAAGGTGATTAAAGCAGTAGAAGAGATGAAGCAAGTAGGAGTTAAGATGCTAAAAGATAAAGAGTAGCAAGAAAAGAATGGTTTGATGCTGAGAGATGGAAAAGTGTATGTTCCAAGAGATAAAAGGTTGAGAGTAGAAGTAATTTGGCTATATCATGATACACTGGTAAGAGGACATGGAGGACAGTAGAAGACAACAAAATTGGTTACTAGGAACTTTTGGTAGCCAGAAGTAATGAAGGAAGTCAAGAAGTATATAGAGTTTCTATAATGCATGCCAAAGAAACAAGAATCACACAGAGGTACTAGTAGGAAAAATTAATGCCTAATGCAGTACCATATTAAGAACAGAGAATTGGAATAGTAATTAGCTAATATAGTAACTCTGGGATGGTATATATTACAGAGAAAAAGTACTAGCTAGTATTAAAAAAATATACTTATACTCCATGATATATATCAAGGAGTAAGAGTTTAGAGATGATGAAGAGAGACAATTTTGGTTTCAATGTATATGTTGTACCCTAATCTTCTATCATAAGTAATTGTTAATTTTGGAGATAAGGAGATATTGTCAGGTATTGAACAAGAGTCCAAAGTTCAAGTTTAAGAAATATATATAAGAAGGAGAGGAATATAGACAAAGGATGAAGAGACATTAATCTACAGACTAGATGGCTATCATATATCTACTCTGTATATATACTCTAGCTGGAATAGGAGAGAGCCAGTCTGAAACACAATACTTCTCCTAGTCTAAGACACAATACTCCTACTCTGAATTAAGTAGGAGATAATTAATAATAAGGAAAAGAAAGTAAATAAATAATACTAATTATAACTAAAAATCTAGTATATGGCATACCAGAAAAACCTTGGAGTTATATAATGGCAGACTTTATTACAAGGTTACCACTAGCACAAGAATATGATGTGATCCTAGTAGTATGTGATAGAATGACAAAAATGGTATACTTTATGCCCACTATAGAAAAGACTTCAATAGAGAGAGTAGTAAGACTGTTCTAGGATAACATCTGAAAATTACATGGATTACCAGAAAGTATTATAATAGATAGAGGAGCACAGTTTGCAGTAGAAATGATAAGAGAGTTAAATCAAATATTGGAGATCAACACCAAATTGTCAACAGCTTACTATTCACAAACAGATAGCCAGACAGAAAGAATAAATCAGGAACTAGAACAGTATTTGAGAATGTTTATTGATCATTGCCAGGAGCAGTGGCCTAATTGATTAGCAACAGTAGAGTTTGTATATAACAATAAGATACAAACAAGTACAAGAGTATTACTATTCAAGATAAATAGTAAACGGGATCTGTGTATGGAATTTGAGATAAGAAAAAAGAGAAAAGTTTGAGAAAGCAGAAGAGTTCACAAAAAGGATGAAAAAGATATATGAGAAAGCAGAGGCAGTACTAAGAAAAAGTTAGGAAGAGATGAGGAAATATACTAATAGGAAAAAGAAGTGAGCTAGAGAAGTACAGAGTAGGTGACTGGGTGCTGTAAGGGGACAGCAGTCACCTTAGGATAAGGCTTAGCTAAGTATCTGATCCATAATCTATCTAGTGGATCTTATCTTATAATACATATCCATCTACTTCTTTATTTCTCTGTCTATATGCTGTTGTGATCATTCTAGTTACCCTAATTAGAAAGTACTATTATTAGACTGTAGCTCACATGACTATGCATAGACTGTTTCTTGTAGTATATATAGAAGCCTATATCAGTAGATCTACCTTTACTCAAATATCACTCTAGTTTCTGGAACTCTTATCTAGCTTTTCTATTACAAATGGCCACTTACTGATTTGTGAGTTGATGATTTAATAATAAAAAGGCTCAAAAAAGCAAAGTTTAGACAATAGCAAAAGATGTTGTTAAGTCTGAGGTTTATCCTCAGACATACAGTTCTTAAATACATGATTGTAGTAGTCTATGTACTAGAACAGCCTACTACATGATCACTATCTATTGTTCTATATATAGGAGTGTTATTGTTCTTGAAATAGAGATAACATAACCATCTTAGGACAGTCCTTTGTTCTATTTAAGGACAGATGATAATCTATGGATAAAGATCAATATCATATGCAAACATTGAGGACCTTGTATCTCCATGGGATCTTATTGCCTTGGGGTCTATTTATGACTGAAAGAAGTGCATTGAAGAGGGCTTCACAATTGTCATTGAAGCAAACAATTATTTAGATTGTTGAAATTGGTCAAGTATTCCTAGAGTTATGGTCCAAATGAAGTTTGTGACACAAATTATAGGCAAGATCCTAGAATGGAGTTTGAAGTGAGAAAAAAGGGGAATACAAAGGTGCAGAGAAATTTATGACAAAGATAAAAGAAATTCAGAAGAAAGCAAAAGCAGTGCTAGAGAAGACACAAGAAGAAATGAAGAAATATGTTATGATATAGCCAAATGGCTAAGTCATTATTTATATTTCTTTTCTTTTCTTTTTCATTTAATTAAATAATCAGCAGATGCATGAGAGAGAATGACTCAAAAGAGATGCATAGAACTTTATAAATAGAAGTAAATACAGAATGTATATAAGTAGTATACAGCAATTAAATAAGAACTCTATTAAGTTTTTCTTGTCAACTTGAACTAGGAGTGGGACTAAGTCATCTCAGCTACATCCTTATAGTAGGCATAGGATATATATATATATATATCTAAAACTATATAGAAGGAACTGTCCATTTAGATACTTCTATCTCAATCTTTCAAAGACATCTTTTCTGAAAAAAGATGTATAACAGTATCTATCTCTACTCTCCCATTTATTGACACTATGAAGTAAGAGATTTCTACAGAACTGTATAACAGTACCTGGGTTATACTGAAGTGTTGCCCTAAGTTTAGGCAAGTTGAAAGTGGCTAAATAATATAATCCAAATATTGCTACTTGATTATACCAGAAAGTAGTCCCAAAATGGTCTCTGTGCTCTTTGGAGGTTCTATTAGTAATTGGAGACAACCCTGGGTGTAAGGGGATGGTACAGTCCCTAACTACTCTAGTATTAGTAAAGAAAACAGACTTAGAGTTAGAACAGTGAATAGCCTAGGAGTTTCAATCAATGTTAGAGTAAGATATTCTACTGTACATCCACTAATATATTGTTATTGATAGACAGTGAATGCCTTTAGTGATCACCCTAGGTGGATGTTCAAGAAAAACTCAATGGAGTCCTTCATTGGATTGGTCTCCTACTTATACTACTTTTACAGTAGCTGTACTACTAATCCATGATCACATGTTCTTCCAGAATGTTCCATGGTCACTTAACCTTTGTCATGTGACTTTAGTTCCCACACTATCTATATCTTGACCCCATTGTATGTCTTGAGATTTTGGATCAAGTGTTTGAATGCTTAGAAACTATTCCCTTTTTAGGGCTCTTATAACATGGCCCCCCCTTCAAGTTTTCCTTGTCCCAAGGAATTTTTCCATTGATTCCAGTTCTTGTCCCACCTCTTTTCCCTTTCTCTTTCATACCTCTTTTTTCCCCAGCTATATAACAGTTTTGCCGTAAACTCCCTTGGTAATTCTCAACTAAATTCCTTCTCTTCTTCTCCCAGCTCCTGTTACCTTAGTTCTCTGTATTTCCTCTCAAACTCTTCTACCAACTCTTTTGTATTTTCCAAGTTTACCCTATTCTCCCAAGTATTCTCTTCTGCTATGTGTCCCTTCCACCTTACCAGAAACTTTTCCTTCCCCCTAATTATTCTTTTGTTTAAGATTTTCTCTACTTTGAATTCCTCTTGTCCTTTGATGATGAGTAGTTTTGGTGGTATCTTCTTCTGTCCCTCTACCTGTGGTTTATAGAGCCATACTCTACTTATATTAACTACAGGGTATATTTTAATAGACTTAGGTAGTTCTAATTCTATTGTATTACTAGAGACGATTTCCTTGACTTTGTAGGGGCCCACAAAACACTCTGTTAACTTCTCTGATCTTTTCCCTTTTATCTGCCATTTTAAGTCCTTTGTACTTAGCAGTACTAAGTTCCCTATCCTGTACTCCTCTCCCTCCCCTCACTTTCTGTTCATGAACTTCTTCATTTCTTCTTGCACTTTTCCCAGTGCTACTTTTGCTTTCTTCTAGATTTTCTTCATCTTTTCTACAAATTTTCCTGCTGCTTCATACTTCTCTTTTCTTCTCCCCTCAAATCCTATTCTTGGATCTTGACTATAGTTTGCTTTGAATGGTGACATTTTTGTTGCCATGTATATTTTGTTATTGTATGCAAACTCTGCTGTTCCTAACCAATCTGGCCATTGTTCTTGTCTATGGTCGATGAAAACCCTCAGGTATTGTTCTAACTTCTGGTTTATCCTTTCCGTCTGCCCATCTGTTTGAGGGTGATAGGCTGTTGAAAGTTTCATCTGGATTCCCAGCGAGTTATTCAGCTCCCTCATCATTCCTGCTACAAACTATACTCCTCTATCTAATATGATGCTTTTTGGAAGCCCATGCAACTTCCATACATGATCTTGAAACAACTTTGCAAGTCCTTCTGCTGATGTTTTCTCTGTTGTTGCTATGAAATGTACCATTTTACTGAAACGTCGCATACTACTAAGATAGCATTGTATCCCTGGGCTAATAGCAGTTTGGTGATAAAATCTGCCAAGATATGGCTCTATAGTTTTTCTGGGATCACATTGGGCATTAGCTTTCCTGCTGGTACTTCACTTTGATTCTTGTATCTTTGACAAGCATCACATCTATCTACATATCTTTCCACCTCCCTTGTTACTCCTGGCCACCAGTAATTTCTGATGACTAATTCTGTCGTCTTTTCATCTCCCTCCATGCTCTTCTACTGGAATGTCATAGTATAATCATATTACTTCCTCCCTGAGTTCTCCCTCTGGCACGTATATCTTTTTCTCCTTTATTACTATTCTGTCTTCTATTTCCCATTCTTCATCTTTCAATGTCTTTGTCTCTGCCTTCTTTATCTCTTCTACTGCTTTTACTACCTTTTCATCCCCCTTCCTGTGCTCTTTTAATCTTTTCCCTTAAGTTTCCTTTCTCTATTATCATTTCTGCTCTTCTAACCCATTTTGGTTTTATTAACTTCTAGTCCTTGTTATCCTTTTCTACTCCCTCCTGCCAGTCTGGTCTCCTACTTAATCTATTTGCTTTTCCCCATGCTCTTTCCTAGAACGTGTTTTAATGTAAAATTAAATTGTGATAGGTATAGGGCCCATCTTGCTTGTCTCTAGTTTAATTTTTGGCTCGTCATGAAATACTGGAGATTCTTATGGTCTGTCTAGATTTTGAATTTCGAGTTTTGCTCCTTCCAAATAGTGCCTCCATGCTTCTAGACACCTAATAACTGCCAGCATCTCTTTATCATGAATTTTGTAGTTTTGCTCTGTGGCATTCAGCAATTTAGAGATGAAGGCCACTGGCCTCCACTTCCTATCTTCACACTTTGTCAACAATACTCCCCCTGTTGCATAGTCTGAGGCATCCACTTCCACTCTCATCTCCTTATCAATTTCTGGGATAGCCAGGATAGGTTTTGTGGTGAATACTATTTTAAGCCTCTCAAATGCTTTCCTCCTGTTCCTTCTCCCACTTCCATTTCTGCTCCTTCCTAACCAGCACATGTAGTGGCACTGCTATTCTAGCGAAGTCTTTTATGAACCTCCAGTAGTAGTTGGCGAGGTCCAGGAACTTTTGTACTTCTTTGATATTTCTAGGTGCTGGCCGGTTCAGGACTCCCTCTACTTTCTCTCTCTGCATCTCTACTCCCTTTGGCCTGATTACTACTCCTAGGAACTCCACTTCTCTTACTTTCCACTTGCACTTTTCTGGCTTTATAAAACAGGTCGTTCTCTTCTAGTCTTTTTAGTACCTCCTCTACCAGCTCATTATGCCCCTCCTCTGTATCTGTGACTACTAAGATGTCATCGATGAATGTTGCTGTATCTCCTTGGTTTATAAGATCACAGAACAGGTCATTCATCATTGTTTGGAAAGTAGCAGGGGAGTTCATTAACCCAAAATACATGACTGTGGATTCATAGGCTCCAATATACATTGTAAATGCTGCCTTCCATTTGTCTCTCTCTTTGATCCTGATGTTATTGTATCCCTCACCTCAGGTCCAGCTTTGTGAACACCTTCCTCTTTCCTACTCTATCCAGTATGTCTGCAATGAGGGGTAGAGGATACCCATTCTTTATCATCTACTGATTTATGTGTTGGTAGTCCTGCACCATTCTCCATGCACCATCCTTTTTTGCTACAAAGTGTACTGGTGACATTTGGGGCAACTTGGAAGATTGGATATATCCTTTCCTCAATTGATCTTCCACAAATGCCTGTACTTCCTCCATTTCCTCCCTCGACAATAAGTACACCTTTCCCTTTTTTGGTATGAATCCCCTCTTTTCAATTCTATGGCATAGTCCCAGGTCTTTCGCACTGGCATTCTCTCCAACTCCTTTTTTCTGAATACCCTCTTCCACTTCCAAAACTTTTTGGGTACTAATTTTTTCAATGTTTCTTCATCCTTGTCCCTTTCCACCTTCTTTACTTTCTTCTCCTTCTCCTCTTGCTTTTTCCTTCCACATATAGGCAGGCAACATGTCATTTTTACTTCCCTCTTTTTCCCAATCTATCTCTGGGTTATGGGCTGCCAGCCACGGCATTCCCAGTATCACCTCTGTTTTCTCTAAATTACATACATCCATCCTTGCCCTTTCCACATGTCCTTTGTATCACAAATGGCCACTTTACTGATTTGTGAGTTGATGATTTAATAATCAAAAGGCTTAAAAAAAGCGAAAGTTTAGACAGTAGCAAAAGATGTTGTTAAGTCTGAGGTTTATCCTCAGACATACAGTTCTTAAATATATGATTGTGGTGGTCTGTGCACCAGAACAGCCTACCACATGATCATTACCTATTGTTCTATATATAGGAGTGTTATTGTTCTTGAAATAGAGATAACATAATCATCTTAGGGCAGTCCTTTGTTCTATTCAAGGACAGATAATAATCTATGAGTAAATATCAGTGTCATATGCAAACATTGAGGACCTTGTATCTCCATGGTATCTTACTGCCTTGGGATCTATTTATAGCTGAAAGAAGTGCATTGAAGAGAGCTTCACAATGGTCATTGAAGCAAATGATTATGTTAAGTGGTTCCTGAGATATCGGCGATTTAGTGTCTGGTGACTTGGTAATTACTGACTGATCTGCTGATAACTCGGTGAATACTGATTGCTTTGAGACATTTTTGGTACCGTTTGAAAGGTCTTTTTAAGGGCTTTTAGTGGCCATTTAGATTGTCGAAATTGGTCAAGTACTCCTGGAGTTATAGTCCAAATGAAGTTTGTGACACTTTGAAGAATATATTGCACTCTACCTGGTGCGTTATAGCTCCCCCTACATTTACAGTCCCATCCACATTTCTAACTAACAGGGGTTCCTTTAGCTTCTCTATTTTAAACCCCTTTTCTCAGACAAAGGTTGTATCTATGAATAGGCCTGTTGCCCCACTATCTAGCAATACCTTTACTGCTACCCCTTCATGGTTTTCCAGCTTCTCTAGCCCTACCTTCATCCAGACCTCTCTTAGTGGCCATAGAGTATGCCGCACATCTCTTACTCTCTTAGTTGTATTAGTGCAATTGGATTTATTTTCCCAGCTTTTCTGGGTGCAATACACTGTACAGGTTATTAGAGGCCAGCTGAGAGCTCACTGTCCTCCATTTTCTTTTGCTGACTCCTTGCAGCGTTTCCACTACTCTTCCTTTATGCCTTTCCCAACAATTTTTGGCCATGTGGCCCCACTTCCCACACACATGGCATGTCCTGTCTCCTTCTCCTTCTCTGTCTATATCCATTGCATTTGGGTCTCTCCTTGGACCCATTTGAGTTCCCCCTCTATTGAACATATTTCCTTCTTCTCCTCCTCTGTACCTTCCTCCTGTTCTCCATGTTATTTGCTCCCCTCTTCCCCCATATGATCCTCTCCCTCTAGGCTGTGCATTTCCCTCTGGACTGCACTCATTCCTCCCCAACATCCTCTCTTCCATTCTGCTTTGCCTCTGATTTCTATCCAGCCTCACCATTCTTTCTTGCCACTCTCCAATGGTGGTCGGCAGTTCTTCTGCTTCTGCCAGCTTCCTCCTAATACTCCCATTCAACTCTCTTTTAAATTCTTTGATAAGGGGTCTTCTGTTATGAGAGCCCCAAACAGGAAAAGGTTTCCCATGTATTTAAACACTTAATCCAGAACCTCAAAGTATACAACAGGGATCATGATATAAATAGCATGGGAACTTAGCAAGCCAAATCATATAACAAGGTCAGATGGCCATAGAACATTCTGGAAAGGACATGTAATCACAGGACTTTAGAGTACAGCCACTGTAGTAGTAGTATAAGTAAGGCTGCAATCCAACAAAGAACTTCATTGAGTTCTTCTTGAACATCCACCTAGGGTGATCACTAAGAGCATTCACTGCCTATTGATAACATCTTCCCTTATAGCTACTCCCCCTGGTGACTTTTTTGAATTCCTGTATATACTTATCACAGGTCCTCCTCCCTTGCTCAATTGCTCTTAGCTGTTCTATTTTTCTCTTTTTCTCCAATGTTTCCCTCAAAGTCATTCCTTATTTTTGTGAACAGCTGCTCTGCTGATTCCACTTCTGACTTTCCCTTGGTCAGCTCATCCAGCAAGTTATCCTTCTATGCCTCTGCTATTTCTCCCTGTACATATGACAATACCCAGGCTACCTGGGTCACTGCTACCTCTTCCGTCATCTTTATTCTAATATATAGGTGAGCCACGTTAACAAATGCACTCACTTCTTCCATCTTTCTACTGAAAACTTGAGCTCTTGCAACCTCCACTCTGCTCCCCTGTTGCTGAAGGAGTATAGTGTTGACCTGCTACTGTAGGGTCACAATCATGATGAGGAGTTGCTCCTTTCTGGTTTAGAGAGGGGCAGGTACCAAAGGGCATTTTCCTCTGTTGCTGTTGTTGTTGGTGAAACATGTGCAATAGCAATGGCAATGGCAATGATTCCTCGTAGGAGGATAAACGGTCTTTTTCATCTATACTTATGACTGACTACTGACTAAGAAGAGTAAAACAGTACTATTACTAAGAAGGGAATCCCTAAGCTAGATGGGCCTTTACAAGGTTGCCATCATTCCCCTGTGTAGACCAGTCACAATGGATTGGTAGCATAGAGCTGATAGTAGAAAAACTAGTTACAAGCCTACTCGATATAGAGATCAGGTCTTGGGCAGGGAACACGAGCTTTGTCCAGGCTGTCTACCCACTGTCCCTAACTGACAGTGAAGTCCCCTTTACAGCTAGGGCCCACTATCTAAGATGCTTTTCGAGTGCTGTGCTCTTTAGTGAGAATGATAAGAGAGTAAGTGGAAATAAGGATGTTGAGGCTGCAAGATGCAGGGTCAACAATGGGTATTAAGTTCTTATGTTATCAATAGACAGTGAATGCCCTTAGTGATCACCTTAGGTGGATGTTCAAGAAGAACTCGATAGAGTCCTTTATTGGATTGGTCTTCTACTTATACTACTTTTACAGTAGCTGTACTACTAATCCATGATCACATGTCCTTCCAGAATGTTCCATGGTCACTTAACCTTTGTCATGTGACTTTAGTTCCCACACTATCTATATCTTGACCCCATTATACATCTTGAGGTTTTGGATCAAGTATTTGAATACTTGGAAACTATTCCCTTTTTAGGGCTCTCATAACATATATATATCTATAATAGCCAGTTTGTGCACATTGCCAAGGGAGCACATGACATGTACATTAATAACTACATTACCTTATAAGGCTACCTAGTACTGATGGGACAATAAGAACAAGAGAGAAGAGTTTATATAAAAAGTGACTATATGGATCATAGGGTAAGCTAGATACTACTCACCTATACCAATGTATTACTAAGCTCTCCTAGTGTAACTAAGACTTGTTCCCTTATACTGAGTAGACTGTGGGCCAAAGAGAGATATATTGTCCTATGATAGGATCTGCTTTCAGTTTTCTCATAACTTAATAAGTAGCACTATAATCTATAAACTTGAGAGAGTCAGTGATTTTTTGAAGCCAGCTCTGGACCCCTTTATTCATGTTTTGATATATTGAGAAATATTCTTGACCTTAGGATCTTTCTATTAATTATATTAGTAAAAAAATCTAATGTGGATTTAAAATCATACTCTATAGCCCAAACAAAACCAGCCTGGTGAAAATGTCTCACAACCCTAGACCTAGAGCTTTTATAAGCCTCTGGAATTTTCCTTCAATTTTTTCCATTAATAATTGAACCAGAAATAATAGGGTCTAGATCCTTTGTCACTTCAGTCAATATTTTCTATAAGACAAATATCAAATTATCAAGACAAAAGATAATCAAAAATTCATAGTATATTTCTTTGGTAGGATTTCTGGAAGATACTATAGTAGAATATAGCCTTTGTTGTTCTTAATAATGCATAGACAATTTATATGTCCTAGATTTGGCTTTTTGAGTATTTTACTGATTTTCTGGTCATTTCTAAGAGTAGAGACATCACAGTCTACCACATCTATAGATATACTCAGTAATATATTATAGAAGATTAAGAAGAAAGTACTTATATGGGTGATGCATGGCTATAGTTAACATATTCACTATCAAGTTTCTATATCTTGCTACTTGGGTTCTCTCTCTATAGATAGTACTAGAAGCTTTAGAGCACTAATATCTATATGAAAAGTCCAATATATATGAGAATATATCAGAAGAGTACTGATATCTCCTTGTCTTTAGTAAAAAAGATATTTTGTTTTTGATTTTTGTCTGTAATTTCTGAATTTCAATCATCTCTCTCATTTTATTTCTTTTAGTATAGTTTCTGGTCTTGGTTTTTTTGACACAAGCTATTTTATTGGAGGAAGTTAGATCCATAATGAAGTTGAAAATAAGTTAAAGATAAAGACAGTGGTGACTCACAGGTTGGTTTTGATGGCAATCAAAGCTAACATCAGTAAGATAATTTACTTTTTGACATACTATTAGATTGCTATACTATTATATCAAAGAGAGTATGCAAGACCAAACATGGGATGATGCCTGCTAACACAGAATTGACTAATCAGCTTTTTCATACACTCTCTCTTTTCACTCAATAAATTTTTCAAAATTCAAATAAATTCATGAAAATTAGAAAAAAACTCAGGAAAAATTGGAAAAAATCGAGCTGAACTGCACCTGTCCCCAATTTTTCTTTCAGCACACTCAGCACACTCTTTTCACTCAAAAATTCCACAAAACTCAAATAAATTCATTAAAATTCAGGAAAAATTAGAAACAGCCTCTCTTTCACTTAAAAAATACAATAAATTCATTAAAAATTAGGAAAAAATCAGAAAAAAGAGCAGAAAATTAGGCAAAGTATTGGAGAAAGGAAGTATAGTATACTACAGACTATTGGAGGAAAATAGTATAGTGGACTGGAAACAAGACTACTGGCAGTTATTGGAGGAAAAAAGTATAGCAAACTGCAAACTGTTGGAGAAAAGGAGTATAATAGACTGTATACAATACTAACTATATACACTACAGACAAGAGTATATTAGAGGAAAGGAGTATAGTATACTATAAACAATACTAAGACTATTGAAGAAAGGGAGTACAGTAATCTAACAGACAATACTGTATACTATTACATAAACTGTTGGAAACAGAGAGCATAGCAATCTGTCAGACAATACAATGTCAATGTCATAACATGGCCAAAACGGCTAAGTTATTATTTATTTTCTTTTTCTTTTTCTTTTCTTTTAACTAGGAAATTGGTGGACATGTAAAATGAAACAACTAAAAGAGATGCACAGGAGTTTATAAATAGAAGTAAACACAGGAGGTGTATAAGTAGTGTACTACAATTGAATGAAAACTCTATCGAGTTCTCCTTGTCAACTCAGACTAGGAGTAGTTCTAAGACGTCCTAGTCTAAGTCCTTACAGTCAACTGGACTCAGAATTAGTAGAGGGTTCAAGTTGAGCTGGAGGCCCAGATGAAAACCTTGTCTATTATTATCAATTTTTCTATAACTTCTCAACCAGTTAACTGATCATTTGTAATATAGATATAAGCCTCTCTCAGTTGTCTACTCTAGTCAGTGACTTCTAACACATTTATTTTTGATCAAAGCATGATGTAGTGTCCCAGTAAGGAAGGTGATATATGATACAATATTCTAGTAAGAAAACTACATTGATGTTAACACTTGTTTGCTATTTATTAGGATACAATGCCTTAGCTATCCTTCACTCACTTCAAAGACATAGTGGATATCCCTAGATGTGTTGTTTGTGATTTAGAGGTGTACAAGGCTTGCACAAGGTATGTAACATTTTTTCAATTTATTTGTTATTTTTCTGATTTTCTTACCTTTGTAGTGAACCAATAGATCATATAGTCATCCCTTCTCTTTGAGCTTATACTGGACACTCCAGGGATATGCCAGACATCTTTTAAAAGTATACCAGTTATGCCCAAGATATGTATTAATTTATTTTAATATATTGACTATTTTACTGACTCACATGCTTTTATAGGTAGACAATGTACCATCTCATATTCCTGCTCTATACATATACCATGGAGACTTTAGAGATGTGCTAGACATTTCTGAGAAGTGCATCAGTCATGCCCAAGGTATGTATCAATTTATTTTAATATATATAACATTTTACTAACTTACTTGCTTTTGTAGAGAGATGATATACTGTCTTGTGTCTTCACTCTTCATACTTTCCCTAGATACCCCAGAGATGTACCAAATATCTCTTGGAAGTGTACCACTTATACCCAAGGTACATACTCATTTCTTTTAATATATCTAATATTTTGCTCATTTACTTGCCTTTACAGGCAAACAATACACTATTTCTTTTCCCTTACTTTGTTTTTACACTGGACACCCCAAGGATATCTCAGACATTCTCTGGATATGTACCAGCCACTACCAAGATGTCTTATATTTTTTATTTAAATATATCTACTATTTTCTCACTTTTTTACCTTTATAGGTAGATAATATACCATTTATTCTCTCCCTTCTTTTTATTTATGCTAGATACTCCAGGGATAGGCAAGCCATTGCCTAGAGGTGTACCTGCTATATCTCAAATGTGTAACATTTTGCTTCAATTTATTTGTTATTTCTTTGATTTTCTTATCTTTGTAGAGAGTTAACATATACTAATAGAATCATAAAAGATGCAGGCATTTATATGTACTTAATCAACACCCTTTTAAAGAATATCAAGTCCAACCTATGAGCAGAATATATTTGACTATATACAAAAGGCATTTCTATTGCAACCAATAGTGTTCTGTAAGGGCAACTACTAGCAATCGGCTAGAAGTTACACCAGAGAGCTAAGTAAGGGTCCCAGAAGCTAGAATGATATTTGAGTAAAGATAAATCTACCAATACAAGCTCTTATACATACTACAAAGGATAGTCTGTGTACAGTCATGTGAGCTACAGTCTAATAGTAGCACTTCCTAATTTAGATAAATAGAATGATTGAGACAACATATAGACTGAGAGGTAAGGGAATAGATAGATAGGTATCAAAGATAAGATAAGCTAGATAAATACAAACCCAGTACTTAGCTAAGCCCTGTTCTAGGATGACAGTTGTTCCCTTATATGTCCCAGCCACAAGCAACCTTAATACAGTAGAAAGGTATATCAAGTCAATCAAAGGCTTCAACTACAATAAAGTCCTGCCCCTTTGTCTACCTCAGTCTAAGTCATACCTGAAAATCATAGGCATCCCCTATATCCAACCTAATAGATACAACCTCTCCAGCAGTGACAGTATTAACATTATCAGACAAACAGGTCTTTTTGAACCAATCTCTTTGACATCAAAACCAAGGGTTATTAAAGTCTCCCCCAAGTCCAACATGGCTATTGTATAACTAGATATATAGGACTCTCAGAATGGGTCCAAAGCTAAACTCTTTATTAATCATTCTTTCAACTACAGCTACAATATTGCCACCATTAGAGGTACTAACATGAACCCTGGCATTCCGCAGTACCACAACTGTTGGAAGTGGGGCCATTCAACATTCTCATACCAAGCCCATAGAGCAAAGTGCCAAAAATACAACAGGCCTTACAAGTTTGAATATCGTAGAGATATGGTATAATACTACAAAACAAACCCCAAAACAAACTTCTCTAGACTAGAAACCAAGCTGGGGAAACTATGTCTACACATATTCAAATGCATCAATTGTAAGAGTAAGCATATAGCAGATAACAACAGGTGTTTTTTCTAAAAAATACTGCTTTAATTGTGAATGGCACACTAAGAAAGTACAAGAAGCTCAAGAAGTTAGAGCAAACTCAACTTGCCTAGCTATAGGTGGTGCCAAACAATAAATAAACACAACCTTTGTATTTTCTCTCAGAACATTAGAAAAAACAAAATTCTAACTAATACCATTCTTGAAACCCAAAAGAACATAGCTAATATTATATTTATCCAGAAGCCCTCTAGGTTCCTCATTTGTCAACTCCTGAGTCACACAAACCCATTAGAAGACCCCCTTTTTGGTATTCCAAACCATCCTGAATAGACTCTGTTTATCTGATATGACTTGTCACAAGAAAATTACCCATGAGTAGCGACTTATGTCAACAAATGACTATCAAGCCTAAGGTTTGCCCTCTGCTTAGATGTTATCAACTACTGGGACATAAATGTCTTGGCCTTTCACAACAATTGAGACATAAACTTCATTATCAACATCTACTTAGACAGTAACCAAACTGCTTTATATTGCCTACAACATAACATTAGGAATATAGAAAATACTGTGGTCATGACAGATGATTTCAACATCAGAGATAGTGGCTGGAACCCCAACTTCCACCACCACTCTGTTTATACAGATAACCTAATCACAATCACTGATAGCTTAGGACTAGAACTCTTCCCTCTCTCCATCCCAAAATGTGAAAACCTTCAGATTACATCCCCCTCATTCTAGAAGTAGGAATAAAAGAAGTGAATGTTGACATCACTATTTGGTCTATCAAGAAAGACAGTGATGATGAGAAAGAGTTTATTAAATCCTAAATGAACAGTATAGAGCAACTCAACATAACAGATATCATAAGCAAAGAAGACCTCCAAAATATTGTCCTTTAGTTGACTACCATATTTAAAAATGCATAGTCTCAACACTCTAAATTGAAACACATCACAAAACACTCCAAAGAGTGGTAGAATCAGGAGTGTACTAATAGCCTCAATAGATATCACAAGCAGAAAGACTTACCCAGCTAGAAAACATATAAGTCAACATTATAGGAGGTCAAAAGGAAGTTCTTCAATGAGAAAATTCATAAAATAGCATCATCAAACAAATGGCTATGGAACCTCATAAATTGAATAAGGAAGAAATTCCTCCTGGCTATTGAAACTATCATATTTGAAGATCAACTATGCAATACCCTACCCAAACTGTAGCATGTACTCTACAGTTCATACAACTCAGTAGAGAATCAGTCCATCAATACTGGCTTTCTCAATAAAATCCCTCAAGCTAATACTCTCAAGTGGCTTCTCTTTTCCAATCAGGAGTTCAGAGATACAATAGCTAAGTGCTCTTCATCCTCTACCCCTAGCCCTGACTATATATCATGGAGACATCTTAAACCACTCATTATAAACAATGTCTATCTCAAAAAGATCATGTATATTGCTAATGTATGTATCAACTTAGAGTTCTAGCTGTTGTATTTCAAAATGACCACAATAGTTGTTATTTCCAAGCCCAACAAGGACTTCTATAACTTGCCTAAGTCCTTCCAACCCATAGTTCTTCTCAACACCACTGGTAAACTCATAGAAAAGGTAATCAGCAACTGCCTCCAATTTCACATAATGTCAAATGGCTTTTTAGACCCAAACTAACTAGGCTGCATCAGACAACACTCTACTACTGACACAGGGCTATACTTCACTCACCTCATCTATGCAGGTTGGTTAAAACAGTGTTATACAAGCATCATAGCATTCAACATCACCCAATTCTTTTCCTTTCTTAACCACACTTTTCTATTTGCATGTTTTAAAAAAGCAGACCTCAATGCTAACATTAGAGGGTTTTTGAACAGTTATCACTCAAGCCATTCAACAACATATACATGGAACAGCTTCTTTTCCCCATTATTTAGCACCAACATTAGAGTAGGCCAAGGTTCAGCTCTATCTCCCATCATTTCCACTATATACTTGGCTCCAATTATAAAAACATTCAAGAAAAGATATAAAAATCTAAAAGAAAAAATCCCAACTAATATACTGTCCTTTGTTGATGACAGTCTTTTAATTTCTCAGGAGAAGAGTTATGACCTTTCTTTTTTCTTCTTTCTTTGTAGCTACAACATTATATCAAAAATTCTCTTGGATTCTAGCTTGGTCATGGAACATAGCAAATCTGAAGTTTTCCACTTTACAAGATCTTGTCACTTCTCTAACCCCTTTATCAATCTTACTACAGTTAGAGGACCTATTCTCATACCCAAATTGATCTGGTGTTATCTAGGCTTCTTCTTTGACAGAAAACTTACTTTCCACTACCACATTTATTTCTATGCTACCAAATGCCTCTCTACTCTAAATGCAATGAAGTTCCTAGGCAACTTCTCATGAGGCATTCTTCTAGTTCAGAAATGTCTCCTATATAGAACATGTATACTCTTTATTACACTATACAGGTTTCAGCTGTAGTTCTTCAAAAAAGCACCCATTTGCAAGAATATCTCCAAATTAAAAAAGATACAATGTAGAGCTGCTCTATGGATTACAGGGGCTTTCTGTACTTTACCATTGGAAGGAGTAGAAGCTATTGCAGGCCTGGTTTCCATTTATCTTCACCTATGGAAACTCAATGGCTACCATCACTTCCACTATGCTTCTATTTCCCTCTTTCATGCTATCAACTCACTATTGGACTCACAGCATACCAAAAACCAACCTCCACATAGGTTTTCAACATCTAACCTCATACCAAAGCAGCAAGCTAAACTCACAAGCCCCATCAAGGATGTCAATGAACAACTATCAGAAATTACAAAATGTTTTTGTTCCCTTTATTCTCTTTTATCTTTTAGTTCAAGAGTAGTTGATCATTTCTCTAATAGAATAACTTTTTATTCTCCTTTTTCTTCTAGCAATGAGGATCTATTCAAATACATCCAGAACCTCAACCATGTCTTCCATCAATTACAAAATCTCCCTTATCATGCTGGTGTCATTGTTGATGGAGGTATTAAGAAATCTAATATAGCAACAGCCACCATCCATATTTGGAAAGATAATCAAGTTATCAAGCAGCTTCAGTTCTAGACAATAAACATCACTTCTATCAAAGCCAAGCTCATAGCCATATGTATTGGTTTTATTTCTGCAATAGAAAGAGATGACATCCATAATGTCATTATTATTACAGATTCTATTGCTGCTGCCAACAAAATCCTCGAGTTACATGTTAACCCCTTCTAAAATATTATCCTACCTCTTGCTTCTAACATAAAGTTGTTCCTAGACAGGAATAGAAGAAACTCTATTCATTTCTGGTACTACCTCAGCAAAGCCAAGTGGCCCAGATACAAGCTTGTTGATGACCAAGTGAAGGCAACCAATGATACACCAATCCTCCCCAATAAGAACTTCTTCCTGTTTAGCGAAAAGAAGGAATACAATGTGATCCTCAAGGAGTGATAAACTTTGTTCTCAGCTAGTCAGAAGAAAGATCAATTATTCCTGAACTTTGAGGATAAAAAAGAATGGGTCATTAAACCCACCTATGCAAAGGGAAGATCATGGCTTCCATTTATAGAATTTACCAATTCCCTATGCACTTGATTTACCCATATAACCACTAGATACACCCCATTGGTGAATACCATCAAAAATTCTTTCTAAACTCATTTTTCAGATACCTATGTAACAAAGTGGAAGTACAAACCCACAAGCACATTGTTATATAGTGCAACCTATATAAGCAGTCAATAAGATCTTGTAATACTGTCATCAATAGCTTTGTTTATTTCCTTGCAGACAACCCATCAGCCTTTAGCTTTGACAATGGTTGACCATCTTTTGCAGTATAGTCCAGAAAAGGGCAGATGTATAGCCACTTGTCTTCAAATTTTCACTTTCTTTTTCTCTATTCTTTTTTTTCTTTCCCTTTTCCTTTTATTATAGTCTCTCATATCTAAGTAGATCTTCTGTATTTATTACAGCCTGCCTACAAGCCCTATGTAATAAATTGTTAATTTTTTAAAAAAAAGTAGGGAGTTAACAAGTCATCTACCCTCCTTTTACTTTGCAGCCTTGTTCTCTAATTCAGACATCTCATGAACACTCTTAAGGTATGTTGGTGGTGTTTTTGAAGTGTTTCTATTGTTCTTGACATCAGTAGTAATTTCCCTCAAGGACAATAAAAGAGTAAAGTTTAGACAGGGTTCAAAGTGAACAGTATCTGGAGTATGGAATCAAGTTCTTCTATTAGTGACTGACTCAGAAACTATCACAAATAGCCACTTACTGATTTATGATTGATTGATTGTATAATCAAAGAGCTCAAAAAAGCAAAGTTAGACAAGCAGCAAAAGATGTTGTTAAGTCTGAGGTTTATCCTTAGACATAGAGTCCTTAAATACATGATTGTGGTAGTCTATGCATCAGGACAGACTACTATATGATCATTACATTAAGTAGTTCTTGAGATATCAGCAATTTAGTGTTTGGTACCTTGGTGATCACTGACTGATCTATTGATAACTTGGTGAATACTGATTGCCTTGAGACATTTTTGGTATCTTTTGAAAGGTTTTCTTAAGGGCTTTTGGTAGCCATTTAGATTATTGAAATTGATCATGTATTCCCAGAGTTATGGTCCAAATGAAGTTTGTGACAATTCTTTTGGAAGCTACTCTGCTTTAGTTGCCCTCACAGAGTACAACTCTTGGGGGTCTGTCTCTGATGTTTCAGCATCTGACCTTATGGTAGAGTTCTACCACAAGCATTCAGTGGCCCTAGGACTAAGTTGTCTTTTATTTGGGGTAAACAAAGAGAACTTAACAGAGTTCTCCTTAGATTCAGGCTACTACTTATACCTTTTACACATGGTCTGTACTACTAACCCTAACCTACTAATGATCTAACAGAATCTACTAGAATGTTCTTTGATATGTGACCTGTATGATGCAACTGATCATGTAACTCTCCTATTATCTAATTAAAACAAAAGAAAAGTAAAAGATAAAGGATTAAAGAAATAAAAGTTATTATGGCCAAGGCAGCTTATAACATGTAGGATCAGGGACATGTGGACTGTAGGAGTATATATAGTGTAGAATAATCTCTGAGGATTCTTCTGGAGGTAAGTTGAAACACATTTATGAAGTGTAATAGTACTGAGGATTCTCCTGGAGTCACTCTGCTCCAGTCACCCTTACATATTTCTCTTTCTGTTTTAACTAGTTTTTTCTTCTCCTTAAAATAGTTACACTGGAGTCATATTACTAGCTATCCCCTCACTTTGCTCCATGTTCCTGACAAATACCAACAGCTGAAAACCTTGCTGACCTCTTTACAAAACCCCTACCATATAACAAGGTCAACCAAATCATCTCTCAGCTCACTTTACAATGAAGCACAGTGAGTGTGCCTGTCCAGGGGGAGTGTTCGAAGGGACTGGCCCACTCTAGTGGTCTAGGAACAAAGGACACAGTTAATTATTCCATACCTGTGGTGCAGTGGCACAGAGGGTAAAATAGTCAATTAATCACAGGCAGAACTTGTAGCTAGAGAGTCTCTCCATATATATATCTCAGTATGCACTCTGTATACCTCACTATAGAGGTGGTGTCTGAGTATCACAGTCTGTATATGCTATGTGTTCAAATGCACTGGAACGCTCCCACGTTGTCAGAACGAAGACGTACTTAAAGTGATCACAATCCGACACATGTCGGCTGATAGAGAAGAAGCAGTCGGTTAGGCTCAGACAGCTTGTTTCCCAGGGCAGTTCCACATGTATAAATACCTTGTTATCTTTTCGTTGCGAGTTTGCAAATCTAATATGCGAGGACCTTGGCAATCTCATGTTTTTCACATTCTCAAGTACTACTATCAAGTCATTGTGATGTGGTATATCAAGTTCATATCTAATTTCGGCGGTTCATCCGATTGATGAATACACACTTCTCGAAATACTGTGGTAATCATGAAGCTTCTTACTCTCATAAAGTTTGGACTTGCAAACTTTGGCTTCACACTCCCCTCTCTCATCATGTACTATACGCAGTCTTGTAGGCATAATACAGTCATCAACAAATCTTGAAAGTTGCCTAGTCCATCAAACTGGTGTTACGAATCAAAGTTTCGGCTTTCTCTGAGCGCGGTGTGATCCTACATGTAAATGGTATGGGGTATCTGTTGCAATCATGAGAAGAGACATATTGGAAGGAGAGGTAAAACTCACGAGAGCATCCCACTCGTCATTTCAGGTTTAATCTCAAGTTCTTTTCCATCATCACCTAGACCAGGTTGGACGTTGTAGACAGCCAGAATATGACATATGAAAATAAACAGGGAGTTCTCGGCCATGAATCTCCCGGGGCAAATTCTCCTTCCAAACCCAAATGCTGCAACCGTGGGATCCTGCACGGTACGGTCAATCTCCCCGTCTTTCAAGAATCGGTCAGGGTTATACACAAAAGGATCTTTGTAGGTCTCTGGATCATGCAGAATTGACCTAAGAGGAACTTGAATGAAGGACCGTAGTGGAGAGTGAAGGCGAACCCACCAAGAATTCCCGATGATGACAGTCCCTTTGGGGATGTAGTACCCATTATATTCATCTGCCTCTGTTGCCACATGAGGTACAGCCAGAGGAGTGACAAGTTGCCATCTCAGCGACTCTTTCACCATCGCATTTATATATGTAAGGTTCGGTCGATCATTAAAATCGGGCAAGCGATTGCCAATGACTTGGTCAAGTTCTTCTTGAGCTTTCTTCTGAACATCAGGGTAGAGGGCCATGGCCATGAAAAATGACTGAATCAATGAAACCGTCTAATATGACAATATTTGTGCAAGTCCGACAACATATATTCCGACTCACTGTATCTGACCCGCCTAGAGAAGGACACTTTAAAATTTGATTCAGGTCCAATGACAAGGAAAAAACCCACCATTAAAAGCAACTGCACATACATTGCGAGCCCTTGCCTCCTCTTCAGTGCGATCAGGGGAAGTGTCATCCGGTAGTTGCTCGATGAGACTGACTGCAATGGAAGGCTCAGCTGTACCTTCCCTCTGTTTTGAATATGAGAATTTGGTCCAGGATCGGTGTAATTTATCCTACCAGCTGCTCCTTAACTCTATCCCAAGGCCAGTGTACAAACTGTCCACTGATTTTCCGCCAGTACTCAGCCTTTTTTTCCCATCCGGCACCCGGGAACCATGCAGGGATGAATTTCATAAACGGAAGTAAATCAACAAGGAACGACCCTGGAGTTCCCACCTCTGCAGCAGCAGCGGCCACAATTTCAGCAATTTTGACATAGTAAGAGTCGTCGTCTTCAACTATGTCCATCCCATAAATTAACTTAAGTATGGTCGAAGCGAATGCACTGGTGACCATAAGCTAAAAGACATTTGACTGGTTGCTGGATGATGCATACTTACTGTCTGATATGGAATATAAAACGGTCTGGTGACTTGAGCAAGCGACGAAGAAAAACCCGGGTCATGGCGACTTGAACGGAATGATACTTGTGGACGATGTTTGGATGGAAATAATCATGGAAGGTGCGTCGGTAGCTCCTCCACTGCGGTCCGTATCGAAGTATAGACATGTTCCATTGGAAATCCATCCTATTTTCTGGTAAGCATGCCGGACATAACATGGAGAAGAGGCTACTAACAATTCAATGAACATGGGAAAATGTGCGCGGTCAGAATACTTTTGTGACTGTTTCTCGAATAGATCATAGGTCCTTTCAGCGCTCCCGAGAACAAGAAATGGTTGCCCAAGTATCTTGAAAAATATCATATCTCCTATAAATTCCCCATGATGAAATATGTGATGCAGGCTTATGATCAATGCAGAATTTACCGTATATCTTTGACCATCGATCAAACTCTTGCCAAGGCTTGTCGGTGGGCATGCCGAGGAGGTTGCCAATAATTGGGTAACCCTTGGGACCAGGTGGTAAAGGTAACCTATCTGGATTGTTTCTGCGTCGCCAGAGAAAGTGAGAGAGCCACCATGCTGCAATGAGGCCAGCGGTCCACAGGACAATCATGAGAGAAAAAGAATCGTGATAACATGATATTTTTGGGCCTTATATCCTGAGCCTGTGAATATTTTGTTAGTCGGTTGCGAAGAGAAGACAACCGCATTATTCCCCCAATTGAAGAAACCAATCAAGCCAGAGAACCAAGCAAGGGTTTGCGGGCCTAAGTAATTCTAGAGGGAACGGAAAGAAAGTAGCTTCACTGGCGGTCTTCATTTCAGACGCGAAACCAGACAGATGCCGCTTAAAAATTCAGATGATGAAAGATCTGAAAAGTATCTGAAAAGCTTGATGTGAGAATAATAGCATGAGAAGATATTCATGTGTATAGTCATGATGCTTACCCGCAGTAGGATGGGACACGGTGGACAGATAGCTATTAACTGATCGGCTGAAGAGTGATATCAACTGATCAGCAAGTTAACATCAGCTATTGCAATCTGTGAGAACAGAATGGACAGCCTTGCACAACAAATTCTTAACTTCGACAATATGTTACGCGGTGCTCGAATGCAGTCCAAAGCATACTTAAATACTAGAGAAAAGAAAAAGGGATCCCCTTGCACAAAACTGAGATGCACAGAAAACTATAGATATTTCAAAATTATATAATCAAAATAGGGGCCTCATCAGTAGCTTTCCATGGGTTTGTTGTCAGTGACGTACGTGTTAATGTGTCTGCTTTGGTTCCCACATGTTTAATCACAATGGCCATCACCCCAGGTGTCGATTTCCTCATCAAAGGGGCCTTCATTCTATCCCTTCCAACAGTTGTTGTCTATGCAGTCGGGCTAGTCAGTGAACAATTCGGAGGGGCGCCAATCCCCGCGTGGACTATCGTCTCAACTGGACTTATCACTGTTCCTATTCTCACCGCAGCTCGTATCAGCCTTACACGCCTAAGACATAGGCAGGAGGCTGCCGCACTCGGGGCAAAGATGGTGCCCTGCGCTCGAGGAAAATGGCCAGGGAACGCTGATGTTTTGAAAATGATGCAGCATAGCTTTGCCTATGGCTATCCGGGTGTGTATACACTTTTACATGAGTAGATTCTCCTCTTGAACAGCATATACTAGGTGACGGGTTTAATGAACTTATGGAGAGAAAAGGCCCGATTTTCAACTTACGTATCTTCTGGTCCGACTTTCTATTTACTACTAGCCCCGACCACCTCAAACTGATACTGGCCACTGACTTCGATAACTATGTCAAAGGTCAGACTTATCTTCCCCCTATTGGAGTAATCCGTAAAACCACTCTTTCGAACGCAGGCACTAGATTTCAACAAAGGATGAAAGATTTTCTGGGAGTTGGCGTTTTTAACTCGGACGGTAAGTTGAAACGCCTCGATTTCATCTCAAAAAGTGACGCAAGCTACTGTAGGTGATATGTGGAAGTAAGGAGTCTATCGCAGGTACTTCTCAATTGTTCACCACCAGACAGATTCCATCGTTCTATAACTCGCCCAGCGTTCACTCGAGACAGGATCAGCGATTTCGAGCTCTTCGACCGCCACGCTGAAATTGTGATTCATCAACTTAAATTCAGGTTCCGAGAAGGACAATCAGTCGACTTCCAAGACCTCATGGGTCGTTTCACTCTGGACTCTGCCACTGAGTTTCTTTTTGGTCACTGTGTACATAGCCTGGACGCTGGCCTCCCCTACCCTCATAATATATCCGATACCCCTACCAATATTCTGACTCCAGAAAAACAAGTCGCCAATAATTTCTCTGCAGCATTCCTTGACGTTCAAATGGTTGTCAGTCAACGGGAACGCCTTGACTTCGTATGGCCTCTGTGGGAGATATTCGAGAACAAGACCAAAAAGCATATGAAGGTTGTTGACGCCTTCATTGAGCCGATCGTAGCCGACGCGATTTCTAAGAAGAACGATGCTCGACGAGAGAAGGTTTCTGAAGAAGGCGAGGGGACGTTACTGGATCACCTCGTTCAAGTTACCTCTGATCCCAAGGTCCTGAAAGATGAAACGTGAGGTTTAATGTATAATATTGAGGGCTTGACCTGACTTTGTGCCTCCTTAAGTTTGAATATCATGCTTGGTAAGCCAGGTCGTTGCCTGGTTTGACAATACATTCACCTATTTTGCAGCTGGCCGCGATACCACTGCCGCAACCCTGACATTTGTGATCTATATCCTCTCACAGTATCCTCATGTCATGGATCGTCTAAGGCAGGAAGTTCTGGCACACGTAGGACCCACGCGTCGTCCTACATTCGATGATATCCGGGATATGAAGTATCTACGTGCCGTTTTAAATGGTAAATTCAATGCATGATTCAGTTCAATCTTTCACCTATCATCATCCAGAAACTCTCCGTCTATTTCCCATCGTTCCTTTCAATATCAGGTAACAATACTGTCGCGCAGTGGTTTCCTTGGACTCACACCTTCTCAGGGAAAGCATTCGTTCCACCTCGTTACCCAACCCTGATGACAAACCTTTCTATATTCCTGCCGGTACAAAGTATGTCCTTGTTCGACTTAAGATAGTCGACTCATTCACCTTGTCAGAATTGTATATTGTGTCTTCATGATGCATCGACGCAAAGACCTCTAGGGACCTGATGGTAAGTGCAATTAATGCCTCCTTCAGTCGTCAGTCAGCCCTCACCGGCCATGTACACATTATACAGCCGAAGAGTTTGACCCGGACCGTTTCCTCGATGAACGTGTCAGGAAGTATCTCGTCGCAAATTCGTTTATTTTCCTGCCTTTCAACGCAGGCCCTCGCATCTGTCTTGGTCAACAGGTTTGTTCATTTTTAATCGTTCCTATTTGTTTTGATGAGATTACCGTTAGTATGCTTATAATGAGATGTCGTTCATGCTTGTCCGTCTTATGCAGAATTTTTCATCCATCTCTCTCGAACTTGACTCTTTCCCTCCCGGCTCTCTGCCTCCGGAGGAGTTTAAACTTGCTCCTGGTAGGAAGGGCATTGATAAAATTTGGCCCAAGGCATCGTTGACTCTCTACATGAATGTATGTGTTGTCATGCATACTGGATGGAGAACCTTTCATTCAACATCATCATTCAGGGCGGACTTTGGGTCAAGATGCAGGAGGTTGGTGATGCATAATGCATTCGTATATTTGCATATTTTCTCGACCACCAATTAAATTGCTATGAACCATGGAACACTTAAGTCAGGCAAGACACCCCGGAACGAAAGGATTGTAAAATGTGATTGATTGGCCCTGATAACCGGATAAGGCAGCGTCTATGACGTCGATATATTCCATTTATCATGGATACTCAACCGGCCTCCTTGTCCTGCATAATGGCCAACATGAGAAACCATCGAGTCGTCATTGTTTCTCTCTTTCTTCCAACCACTGCCGTGCCTAGAGAGTCTACATCTCCAACCCCTAACATTCAGGCGTCCCAGCCAGGGTTTTCCCTCAAATTTCCCTTGGGTAATGACAAGACAGGCCTACCTTTGGGCAAACATGTAGGACAGACAAGCGGGTCAGGTGTGACTCCGCCCATCCGAAGTATTGTTGAAGACTTGAATTACAAGGTAACGTGTCGACTTGGTGAAATTTCAACATCTGAATACTCACTCAAGATGACGGGCTAGACTCGGAATCCTACCCCTGCGGTCCGTTCTCCGACTTCAGAAAGCACTAACCCTTTCACAAAACTGGCATGATTTGCGGAAACTGTAACGAAACGGTATTCTGAAAATGATAACATGGCGCGAAACCACAAACTTATCGAGCAGAGACAAATGCCGCCTACCTCAAAAATCCAGATGACGAAAGATCTGAAGAGCTTGATGATAATAATAGCATGAGAAAATATTCATGTATAGTCATGATGCTTACCCGCGGTAAGATGGGACATGGTGGATAAAGAGCTACCACATCCCTTTCTTTTCCTTTAACCACCATCATCCCCCTCCCAGGGGCCATATGATACCAAAAATCTTACATTAATATTGTCATTATTCACCTTCCCCTTTATGTCCTGTCTGTCCTTTGAGGTGGCACTGTTTCTATCTATGTTGAATATTGTGATCATCATGACACATGTTCAACCTTCTTGACCTAACTAAGGCTTGCTTTGTCATGAGCCTTCTGGCTGGAACTTGGGTTGGCAGCATCCAAGGCACAGGTGGTTGCTCTGGGTGGCTTGTCTGGGCAGGTGTCCTCTTATACCAGAGGCTCTGGCTAAACCAGGAAATTGCCCCATGGGGTTGGCATAATGGCACTACTAGATCACTGTGGTTCTTCAGCAACCTATATGGGAGAGTCTAGTACTTGAAATATAGACAAGGTGTCCTACCCTTTGTCTTACCATGTAGAGAGTCAATGCTGGGAAGTGACAAAATTTAGGGAACATGCAGCTTAGGATAAACTGGCAGAGAATTTACACACAGAGCTTTGGCTTACTGTGCAGTCACTAGTACCCTTGAAAAGGGGTTGGACTGGAGCACCTTTGTCAGTGTCCATTGTCATGTGTCATATATAGCGAGGGTTGGTCTGGCAGTAGGGTACATGTATTTGGTCGAGAGTGGAGTTGGTAAGACAAGCATAACTTAGAGACTAGGTCTTATTTATTCTCCTAAACATTTCACTTCTTTTTTTCTCTACCTATATTGCCAGTGTGACTGAGGACACACAGCCTAGTGATGTCATTAAATAGTGTAGGAGGTACATTTACAATGTGTACTGTAGGATATATAGCATTCTTTTGTTTGTAGCTACTATAGACTATGACCAAGTCCTACATAATAAATTGTTAATACAAAAAAAAGATAAAGAGCTACCAACTGATCAGCAAGTTAATATCAGCTGTTACAATCTATGAGAACAGAATTGTCAGCAACTGACTCAAGAACCTTAAGCTAGGGTTTAACTCAAGGTAGTGCTTCAGGGTTAGAAGAGAACTCAATGGAGTTCTCACTTAATTGCAGTCTACTATATATATACAAGTACACTATTTGTTCTTGTTTATACTACAAGCTGTCCATCAGCTACTGGTTCAACTCCAGTCTATGTCTATTCTATTTATAGCTTCTCTGTCATTGTCAAGACAACTTATAACAAAAATAGACAGCCTTGTACAACAAATTTTTGACTTCAACAATTTGTTATGCAGTACTCAAATACAGTCTGAAGCATATTTAAATACTAGAGAATAGAAAGAAAAAGAAAAAGAAATTGCCTTGTACAAAACTGAGATATATAGAAAACTAATTAAAATTAAGATAATAGAAGTGTAATAAACTTTCCTTATCTCTCTTATACTCTTATATTATGGTAGCACCTAGTATAGAGAATATAAGTCTCCTCTCCCTTGAGTTTCTTAAACAGCCTAAACAATTCAGATTACCAATCCTCTCTGAACCATAGTAAAGAGCTCCTTCTGTATATAGTTGTTATAGCCAAAAAAGCTCTGAATCATAGGTAAAAGAGGTTGTACCTCTACCTGGAAACACCTCCAAAGGCATCTTCACAGTAATCTTTAGGTATAAGGGAACTCTACCAATGGCATCTCTAGAACATCAGTTTAGTCCTCTAGAGTATCTCATACCTAATTAAATATCAATTACTTTTAGTCTGCTCCTAAAACTCCTGGCCCTGACTGCTAGAACTGTAGGAACAGTAATGTAAGGGTGACCAGAGTGGAGTAACTCCAGAAAAATCCTCAGTTCACTATACAGTTCCAGAGTACATTACAACTCATCCCCAGGAGAATCCTTAGTAAATAGAATGAGGCTCTTGAAGGGGTATGCTATACTATATATACAAGTTCCCTTGTTGTGGAATGTCTTTTTAGTCAAGGTCAGGAGTGAGAGAGCTAGCTAAACTAATTAAATATTAGGTAATAGTATTTAATTAGTGCAAGGTCACTCCAATAGACTATGTAGTGCAACTGTTGGGTTGAGCTAACCTGTCATATACTGGAAATTTTGGTATAAATCAATATTTATATTTATTTTATTGATTATTATTATTTACCTTCTATAGAAGTATCATATTTCAGACTGGGAGGAGTATTGTGTTTCAGACTGACTCTTTTCTATTCCAATTGTAGTATATATACCAGGTAAATATATGGGAGCAACCTAGTTCACAGATTAAAGTTCTAAAGTCATAAAGCCACTTTCTCTTATAGTACTCTCTACTATATAACTTCTTTCTCCTGAATTTACCTCTCTTTCAGATGGCATTCCACTACTCCAAAATAAGCAACCACACACACAACAGGAGATTGAGGCACAGTGCATGAGCTGAGACCAAGGTCATTCTACTCCTGCATTGTTATTGCATTCTCTCTGGACTAGCTATAAAACTATGGAACTAGAGAGCAATATCTCTCATTTCACTTAATAGCATGTTCCACTCTCCAACTCCACTCATTGCATCACTTTCTGGGACCCAGAGTATGCACTCATGGTATATTAGTAATTCACAGTATAATCTAGTCTTTCTATGCTGCTATCCCCTTCCTACTTAATACAACTCTAGGACTGAGTTGTCTTTTATTCAGGGTAAACAAAGAGAACTTAATAGAGTTTCTCTTAGATTTGGGCTACTACTTATACCTTTTACACATAGTCTGTGCTACTAACCCTAACTACTAATGATCTAACAGAATCTACTAGAATGTTCCTAGATATATGACTCTATAATGTAATTGATATTGTAATGGATTGTAATAAATGTGATATATTATGTAATCCTGATCATGTGGCTCTTTTATTATCTAATTAAAAGAAAAAAAGTAAAAAATAAAGGATTAAAGAGATAAAAGTTATTGTAGCCAAGATAGCTTATAATAAATTACTACTAGTATATGAGGAGTGAAGTTTAGTGCAGTCCCCTTACAAGTGACATATGAGCTGTAGATATAAAAGGACAGCAGTCACCCCAGGGTAAGACTTAGCTAAGCATCTAATTTGTAATCTATCTAGTAGATCTCCTCTTATGATACTAAAAGAGTATAAAAGAAAATTATCACAAATAGCTACTTACTGATTTGTGATTGAGGAATTTGATATTAAAAAGGCTCAAAAAAGCAAAGTTTAGACAGTAGCAAAAGATGTTGTTAAGTCTAAGGTTTATCCTTAGATATACAGTCCTTAAATACATAATTGTAGTGGTCTATGCACCAGGACAGCCTACCACATGATTACTACCTATTGTTCTATATATAGGAGTGTTATTGTTCTTGAAGTAGAGATAACCTAACCATCTTAGGGCAGTCCTTTGTTCTATTCAAGGACAGATGATAATCTATGGATAAAGATCAGTGTTATATACAAATATTGAGGACCTTGTATTTCCATGGAATCTTATTGCCTTGGGGTCTATTCATAGCCAAAAGAAGTGCATTAAAGAGAGCAGAAATAATGGTTGTTAAAGTGGACAATTATGTCAAGTAGTTTCCAAGATATCAGCAATTTAATGTTTGGTAACTTGGTGATTGCCAACTGATTTGTTGATAACTTGGTAAATACTGATTGCCTTAAGATGTTTTTGGTATTATTTAAAAGGTCTTCTTAAGGGCTTTTAGTGGCCATTGAGATTGTCTAAATTAGTCAAGTATTCCCAGAGTTATAGTCTAAATGAAGTTTGTGATATGTCTTCTCCAGTCTAGATATCCTAATAGCACTGTCTTTGAGAGAACTGTTCTGACATTTCTAATTATAGTAGCCATCAAAAGTGATTACTGAAATCTGATAGTAACTCTAAACCCTGATCCATCAAGTAAGATAGCTGCTAAGTTATGATGTTATTCTACTAGAAAAAACTAGTCTTTCTAAGGCTCTGGTTGCTCTCAAGAGTGCTTCTAGAGGGGAGTTCTAGGTTGTGTCTAATATAGAATAGCTGAACAGGCCCTATGAGGTTGATATAATAGTAGTCACAGCTACTATTCTGCTACTCAAGTAGTGTATACAAGTCCAAGGCTGTATGTCTAGTAGTTATATCTGAAGAGTTATATTTGCTTCTTGAGCTGGGTTATAGTATAGTTCTTGTGACAAATGTTATGTATTTTGCCTAAAAAAACTGTCTGGCATGACACTGTCTTCTACTCATCACCTTTCTTGACCCTCACATTATTGTATTTCCATCTAAGATCAAGTTTTGTAAATACTTTCTTCTTTTCTACTCAGGATATCTGCAATTAGGGATAAGGTGTACCTATTCTTTACTGTCCACTGATTTACATGACAATAGTCTTGCACCATTCTCCTTTTACCATCCTTCTTTGCTACAAAATGGACTAGTAAGATCTATGGTGATTTTGATGGTTGAATATATTCTTTTTGCAGTTGATCTTTCACAAATACTTGTACCTCCTCTCTTTTCTCTCTCAATAGTGAATATACTTTTCCCTTCCTTGGTACAAATCCCTCTTTCAACTCTATTGCATAGTCCTATGGCTTTCTGGTGGGTATTCTTTCTAATTCTTTCTTTCCAAATACTTTTTTCCACTTCCAGAATCTCCTAGGTACTAATTCCTCTACTGTTTTTCCTTCCTCTATTTTTCTTACCTGCCTTTTCCTCTGTGTTTTTTGCTTCTTCTTTCTATATATAGATGGACACTACATCATTTTTACCTTTTCTTTTTTCTAGTGGATCTTTGGGTTATAGATAGCTAACCAAGGCATATCCAGGATTACTTCAGTCTTCTCCAAGTTATATATATCTATTCATGCTCTTCTATTTATGTTTCTCATCAACAGAGGGTTCTTTAGTTTTTCTAATTTAAATTCTTTTTCTTTTGCAAACTTGGTGTCCATGAACAAGCCTGTTGCCCTATTGTTTAATAGTACCTTTATTACTATCCTCTCATAATTTTCCAGCTTCTCCAACCCCACTTTCATCTATACTTCTCTTAGTGGTTATAGTGTATACTATATATCTCTTACTCCCTCAGTATTGCTTTGACAAGAACTTTTATTTCTCAGTTTTTCTAGGCATAATACACTGTATAGTGTTATAAGTCATTTCCAAAAAAGGAAAATATCTCCTGTATATTCATCAACTTAATGGAAAACCTCCAGAAATATAACAAGAGAAAGCTATAAATAGTATAGAATAATATTATATACAACTATATAGTTATTAAGTAAAGGTCTTGTGACCATAGGAAGTAGGTGCACAGACCATGCAATATTTGTATAAGTAGTAGTAAAAATCCAATGGAGAACTCCATCAAGTTCTTTTCTTTCAATTGTCACTAGTTGGGATCAGAGCTTCAGTTTTAAGTCCATATCTTAACATACAGATTATTGGAGGCCAGTCAGAAGCTCACTATCCTCTACTTTCTTTTGCTAATTCTTGTGGTGTTCCTACTACTTTTCTTTCTCTTTTCTTTCTCTGCCAACAATTTTTGGCTATATGGCCCTATTTTCCATATACAAAGTATAAGAGGACCCTACCAATGCCACCCCTGAAATACCAGACTCATAGCCCAGAGTGATCCTGTACTTAATTAAATATTACTATGTAATATTTAATCCCTTTTAGCTTGACTCAAAGACTCCTGACCCTAACTAACAGAACCATAGAATCAGGGATGTCTTAGTAGTAGGAGTATCTATAGTATAGAAGTACACTCCAGGAGCCTTATCCTAATCTCTAAGGATTCTCCTAGAAGTGAGTTGTAACATATTTAGGACTATAATATTACTAAGGATTCTCCTGGAGTCCATTCCACTCCAATTGCCCTTACAGTAGATTAGGATCTCCTAAATAGAGCCTTGGAAGAACACAGTAGATAGCCTCTCTCTAGACACCCTCTACTGCCCTCAACTAACCTTCTAGAACACTCCACTCTATGCAAATGTTGTACAAAGATACCCTCCAAACTGTTACCAATGCTCTGGCCTATCTGCAGCACCATCTGCACAAAGTAACCAAGCAATAGAATAGCTCAGAAACAAACATCAACAATACCCTCACTGCTCTAACTGTCCAGCTACAACAACTTATGTAGCTAGTTTCCAATACTCAACATGCCATTCTGGCAATAGCCTCCTCTCCACCACCTGCACCAACAACTCCTGCTCTAGTGGCTCTTTGCTTATATATGTATTCCAAACTTTTTTCTCCACCAGACTTTTATGAAGACTAGAGTGCTGGTCAAGCCTTTCTCAACTCCTGTGCTCTCTATATTTGCCTGGCCCCAGAGCAATTCACCTGCAAAGAGAAAAAGGTACTCTGGACTCTCATATTCTTCAAGAGAGGTTAGGCTGCCAAGTGGTCCAAAAACTTTTTCAAATAGGAAGTGAACACTGGCATTTTTTCCCTTTAAACCTAGGGTGACTTCAACTAATAATTTCAGACCCAGTTCTTTCCAGTTAATGCAGAAGCAGATGCTATCAACTCCTTGAAGGGATCATCCTACCACCAAGGAAATCAGATGGTGGACAATTACCTAGACAGCTTCTAGATCTTAGTCTCTAATACCAGATATTTAGACCTACAGTGTTATAAACTTCATTCAGACTATAACTCCAGGGATACTTGACCAATTTCGACAATCTAAATGGCCACCAAAAGCCCTTGAGAAGACCTTTCAAAAGGTACCAAAAATGTCTCAAAGCAATCAGTATTCACCAAGTTATCAGCAGATCAGTCAGTGATCACCAAGTCACCAGACACTAAATCACTGATATCTCAGGAACCGCTTAACATAATTGTTTACTTCAATGACCATCGTGAAGCTCTCTTCAATGTGCTTCTTTCGGCTATAAATAGATCCAGAGGCAATAAGATCCCATGGAGATACAAGGTCCTTAATGTTTGCATATGACATTGATCTTTACTTATAGATTATCATCTGTCCTTGAATAGAACAAAGAACTGCCCTAAGATGGTTATATTATCTCTATTTCAAGAACAATAGCACTCCTATATGTAGAACAATAGGTAGTGATCATGTGGTAGGCTGTTCTAGTGCACAGACCACCACAATCATGTATTTTAGAACTGTATGTCTGAGGATAAATCTCAGACTTAACAACATCTTTTGCTGCTTGTCTAACTTTGCTTTTTTGAACACTTTGATTATCAAATCAAGCAATCACAAATCAGTAAGTGGCCATTTGTGATACACAGATTCCAGTAGTGAAATTTAGACATGGACTCAAGGTGAATATCTAGAGCCAGATTGCCATTATGTTCTATGGAAGACCTGCTGACATAGACCCAGAGGCCTGGTATCAAGCAGCCCAAAGGATCGACCAAGCCTGGCTAGTCAATGAGACCTTCCAGTCTTTGCAATGCTCAGTACTACCCCTCTCTTCTAGAGTTTCCACCTCTCATCTGGCCCTGCTCACTATGGTTTAAACCTCTCCAGTACTCCCTATGCCTGCTCCCTCCAGACCTCTGCCTTTGCCTCTGCCTCAATCTCTTGGAGTCCCTATAGACATTAACATGGTATGTAAGACCAAACCACTTCCTTTATACAACTGCTACTATTGTGGAGAGACCAGCCATCTTGTAAAAGATTGTCTGTATTGCCTCAACATATGACAACTCATGGTAGAGTAGAGGAAAGAGTTAATTGAAGATCTGATGGCTTTTAAGGATATAGTTACAGCAGAAGAATTGGAGCCTCTGGTCAAGAAGGATTTTGCATAAAGTGGCTGGTAAAATATACACCCCAGTCACTCCCAGTAAATAGGTTCACTGTACTTGAGATAGAAGATATTAATACAAGTGATAGTGAACCCAAAGATATATACTCCTCTGCTCTAGCCAGCTACTCCACACTCTAAAGACCAAAGTGGAAAAGACAACTATCCAAAGAGCTCTCTGTAAATGCCCTTGATATATACAGAATGTTCCTAGTCCTGGCTATAGAACTCAGTATAACCAATACCAGTAAACTCCACTCCGTCAATGCACTTCTAGACTGCAGAGCCACTAGAAGCTTTATTGATTGTGACTTTATCTACTCCAAAGAAATCAACACCTAGACTATTTCCCACTCTATATCTGTTTTCAATGTCGACAGATCCCCCAACAAGGCTGGTCAGATATCAGAAGTTGTAGATGTAGTCCTCCACTACAAAACTCACTCAGAACAGATGCTCCTAGTTGTCTCTAGCCTAGGAAAGCAAAAACTAATCCTTGGCTATACTTGGTTCAAAGATTACAACTCTGAAGTTGACTAGGAGAAAGGAAAAGTCTATATAATGCAATGTCCACCCCAGTGTAAGAGATGTTATACCCTTTGGAGAGAACAGACCTTGAAGAAGAGACAAGAGGTATGTACTCTACAGCACTGTTGGACTGGACCTTCTCCTCTTCATTCAAAAGAGGAGAAGAAACTTGAAGTCCCATATGGAACTGATAGACAAGATTGGGAGTCCAGAGACCAACTGTTTATCACTAGGTTATTCCCAGAGCTCTCTAAAGAAGCAATACAAGCCTTATCCACCACCTCCCAACAGTTAGTAGAAGGAGTGCAATGGAGTACAGAGACATAAGTGACCTCTGTCTCTCTACCCCTGTAAGAACTTAGACTGTGATATCTTAGAACTACTTTTAGTCCAAGTTGACAAGGAGAATTCAATAGAGTTTCTATTCAACTGCTATATACTACTTATATACATTCTATATTTACTTTTATTTATAAAGTCCTGTGCATCTCTTTTAAGTCATTTCCTCTTGCACATCCATTGATTTCCTAATTAAATGAAAAGAAAAGGAAAAGAAATATAAATAATGACTTAGCCATTTGGCTATATCATAACACCACCCCTTTCTCAAGATTCCTTGTCCTGAGGATTTTTACAACTCATAGTAGGGATTGTAGATGTTCTCTACTTCATTGTTATCTTTTTCTGCCCACTCCTTGATTTCCAAGTTTTCCTGCTCAATTTCCTTCTTCTTCTTCTTTATCATTTCTATTGTTCTTTGTTCCTTTGTTCTTTCTTCTTTTCATCTTCTCCAATTTCTTTCTAATCTTGTCTAGTATTTCTTGTCATATCTTTTATCCAACTATCCAAATAATTTTCTCACTGTAAACCTTCCTGGTAATTTCCCTCTCCTAAATGTTCCTTCTTCTCTTTCTTGTCTTCTAACATCTTTCATATCTTACTGATATTCCTTTTTGAATTTTTCAACTGCTTCTTTTGTATTCTCCAAATTTTCTTTTCCTTCTTAAGTATTAGATTCAGCTGTAAATCCTTTCCACCATACCAAGTATTTATTCTTTCCCCTTATTTGTTGCTTGTTCAGAATTCTCTTGACTTCCTATTCCTCTTCTCCCTTAATTACAACTGGAGCTGGTTACTCTTTTCTCTGCCCTTTTACTTACCTTACATATCTTTATACTCTACTGACATTAACTACTGGATGTATTTTTACTATACTAGGTAGTTCTAATTCTACTATATTTGATAATATGACTTTCTTTATCTTATAAGGCCCTACAAATTTCTCCATCAACTTCTCCATCCTTCTACTGACCATTTGGTATTTTAAATTCTTGGTACTGAGCACCACTAAGTCCTCCACTTTGTACTTATCAACTTCTGCTCTCTTTTTATTTATATACCTTTTCATCTCTTCTTGTATCTTTCCTAGCACTACTTTTGCTTTCTCTTGAATCTCCTTCATTTTCATCACAAATCTCTCTGCTCCTTTGTATTTCCCTTTCCTTTTCACTTTGAACCCCATCCTAGGATCTTGCCCATAGTTTGCTTTAAAGAGCAATGTCTTTGTACTTGAGTGTGCTTTGTTGTTGTATGCAAACTCTACTGTTCCTAGCCAGTCTGGCTGTTATTCTTGTACTTCTACCTTCTCTATTTTTCTCACTTCTAACTATTCTAGTTTTACCAATATCTCATCCTCATTGTCCCTTTCCACTCCTATTTCCCAGTCTGGTCTTCTACTCAAGCTATCTGCCTTCCCCATTTTATTCCCTGGAACATGCTTTAATGTAAAATTAAATCTTGATAGGTACAATGTCCATCTTACTTGTCTTCTATTCAATTTTTGCACCTTCATGAAATATTTGAAATTTTTGTGGTTTGTCTAGATCTCAAATTTTATTGTCATTTCTTTTAGGAAATGCCTCCATGCCTCTAAATATCTGACTACTGCTAATATTTCTTTGTTGTGAATTTCATAATTCCTCTCTATGTCACTTAGAGATTTAGAAATAAAAGCAACTGGTTTCAATAACTCATCAGAGCACTTTATTGATAGTACTTCTCTAGTAGCATAGTTTGAAGCATCTGCTTCTACCCTGAATTCTTTGTCTAAATCTAGGGCTGCCAATACTGGTCTAGTTATAAAGATTCCTTTAAGCTCATCAAATGCTTTCTGCTGCTCCTTTCCCCACTGCCACTTCATGTCTTTCCTTGTCAATATATTCATTGGCCTTGCTACTCAAGCAAAGTCTTTGATAAATCTTTGATAATAGTTGGCAAGGCCTAAAAACTTTCTAACATCTTTCACATTCTTTGGTTCTGGCCAACTCAATACTCCATTTACCTTTTTCTTCTCTATTTCAATTCCATTGGGTTCTATGACAACTTCTAGAAATCTAATTTTCTGCATCTTTCACACACACTTCTCTAGCTTGATATACAGATTGTTCTCCTTTAGCCTCCTCAGTACTTCTTCCACAATCTCGTTATGTCCTTCTTCTGTCTCTATCCTACTAGTATATTATCCACAAAAGCCACAACTTTTCCTTCATTAATCATGTCTCTTGTTATAATACAACCAAATGACAAGTCATTATTTATATTTCTTTTCCTTTTCTTTTCATTTAATTAGGAAATCAATGGACATGTAAGAGGGAATGACTCAAAAGAGATATGCAGGACTTTATAAATAGAAGTAAATACAGAATGTATATAAGTAGTATATAGCAATTGAATAGGAACTTTATTGAGTTTTCCTTGTCAACTTGGACTAGGAGTAGTTCCAAGGCATCACTGTCTAAGTTCTTACATCTCTCAGGATCTCATTTATCATTGCCTGGAATGTAGCTAGTGAATTTGTTATTCCAAAGAACATAACTGTTAGTTTGAAAGACCCTACATGGGTTGTAAATGCCCCTTTTCACTCATCTTCTTCCTTAACTCTCATATTGTTGAACCCCTACCAAAGATCTATTTTAGTAAATACTTGCTTGCTCTCCATATTGTCTATTAAGTCTGTAATTAATGAAAGTGAGTAGTTATTCTTCACCATCTGGTCATTCAGATTATGGTAGTCTATTACCATACTCTTTCCTCCATTTTTCTTGCCTATAAAGAAAACTGGTGATATCTAGAGGGACTTTGATGGTCTGATATACCTCTTTCTTAACTAATCTTCTATAAAATTCTGAACTTCTTCTCTTTCATTTTTAAACAAAGGGTAGATTCTTCCTTTTCTAGATTTGAACATTTTCTTGAGATCTATGGTATGATCCCAGATTTTTCTCATTGGTATCCTTTCTGATTCTACCTTCCCAAATACTTTTTTCTACTTTAAAAATTTCTGCAGCACTATTTCCTCAATCTTTTTGTGGTCCGCTTTAACTTCTTTTTCTCTTTTCCAATCTTCTTTATTGTCTACTACCCATTTCACAATCTTTTCCTTTTCTAGAGTCATCATTCTCTTTTCTTTTCTTTTTTTCTTTTCTTTCTTCAACTTTGTATTCCTCCCACATAGTGGTGGATACCTTGTTATTTTTACTTCTCCTGTCTCCCAGTTTATCTCTAGATTGTGTGCTTGTAGCTACAGCATCCCTAGTATAATATCTGTCTTCCCCAAATTGTACATATCTATCCTCATTCTCTCTATGTAATTCTTATAGTATATGTTTACCTCTACTTGATGGGTAATAGCTTTTGCACTGTTGTTTGTCCCATCCATGTTCCTGACTGTCACTGGTTTTTTTAGCTTTTGCAGCTTAAACCCATGTTTTGCTGCTATCTTCCTATCCATAAACATTCCTGTTGCACTACTATCCAAGAGTGCCTTGACTGTTACACCTTCATGTATATCTATTTTCTCTACACCAATATTTAACCATACTTCTCTCAATATCTTAAATGTCCTCCTCATATCTCTTTCTATACCTCTCTCTCTTGTTGTACCTTTTGGAGCTCTTGTCTGTATGCCATCTTGCTATACTTCTCCCTGTATAGGGCATACTGCTACTTTCCAATTCCACCATGGTTGTTTTTTCCCAGTTCCACATTCTGGACACAAAATTTTCTTTCTATCTTCCTCTGATATTCCTTCTACTGTATCTTTTCTTTTGTACCACCTATACTTTATACTTACTGCTTTTCTCTCTCTTGCTGTATTTTCTCTCCATCTCTATGCTCTAAGATAGCTACTATACCATATATTTCTCAAATGCTCTCCTGAGACAAATTCTTGCTCCTAGTTCTCTTGTGTTTTAGTATCTTTATAGTTGTACCCTCCATACTCCACAAACATTACAACTTCTCACTTGGTTGTCCACCCTCTCTGTTCCAATGCTGTGCTTCTCAGGAGCATACTCCACATGCTACTGTACTTTTGCATCTTCTTCCATAAAGAGTATACCGGTCTTTTCTCTTGCTGTACCTTTTGTAGACTAACTATATGTGCCACCTCCTCATTCCTTCTCTTCTCTTTCTCTACCTCAATATTAGAACACTCCTACTTGTAGTGTTCTATTCCCTAACACCTGAAGCACTGTACTTCTCTCTTTTCCATCTCCTGTCTCCTTACTTCTTCTCTTACTCTGTATTGTATTACCCTACTTGCTATCACCTCAAATTTATTCTGGGGAATTGGTTTCTCCTTTATCTCCCCTTTTCTATTCCTGTAGTTATGGGCTAGGTACTCAAACCTTTTACACTTCCAACACACCCTTCCTTTTCTTCCCTCTATCTCTACTCTTAGTTTGGTAAGAGTACACTGTTGGTTGAGCATCCTGCTCATGAGAGAGTTATATTGCTCTAGAGACATGATACTATATCTCTAGAGAAGTCAAATAAGAAATGATCTTACTACTGTTATGTCTACTGGGGCATCAGATCTTCACCTAACTAGACACCTACTACCTTACTTACTACTACTCTAATACTATGGTTATACTATCACCCCAAGGAGAGGATCTCTAATCTAAATACCTTTCTAAGGATATGGCATTAATTCTCTGCATGTATAGCCTATAATGGAACTTTAGCACAAGGTTTATAAAGTAAAAGAATACAAGTAACTAAAGGCAACACTACTCAATTGTGAGGTCAGGTCTTAGATACAATATCTGAGCTTGGTACTGTACTTTCACTGATAGTCTCTAACTGACTATCAAGTCCCCTTAAGCCTAGGGCCCAACTATATTGTAGTAGTCCTGAGTTATGTCACTTAGGTACTGAGGAAGATAAGAGAGTAAGAGATAGCAGGGCTCTATGGTAAGCAGTGACAATAGAAGAATTGAGTTCTGGTATAAGAACTTAGATTATGATGCCTTAGAACTACTCCTAGTCTGAGTTGACAAGGAAAACTCAATAGAGTTCCCATTCAATTGCTATATACTACTTATACACATTCTATGTTTACTTTTATTTATAAAGTTCCATATATCTTTTTTAAGTCATTTCCTTTTGTACATCTGTTGATTTTCTAATTAAATGAAAAGAAAAAGAAAAGAAATATAAATAATAACTTAGCTGTTTAGCTGTGTCATAACAATCCCCTTATATCTGAGGCTTTGAACCCATGTTCGCCAAGAATGATTTTGACATCTTGCTGGAGCACCACTACTGGGACTATACAATAGAGCTCATTCTAGGTTCTAAGCCTAAGTCTATGAAGGTCTATCCCCTCTCTTCCATTGAACAGAAGGAGCTGGATGCCTTTTTACAGAAAAACTTGCATACTAGACAGATACACCCATTCAAGTCATCTATAGCCACTCTAGTGTTCTTTATTAAAAAGAAAGACAGTTCTCTCTGGTTAGTACAAGACTACTGGACTCTTAACTCCATAATGGTGAAGAACAAGTACTTCTTGCCCCTCATCTCCAAACTCATGTTGCAACTCCACAGAGCCAAATACTTTACCAAGCTGGATGTCTGCTGGGGCTTTAACAATATACACATCAAGTCTAAAGATGAGTGGAAGGCTACCTTCTATACCAACCATGGCCTGTTTGAACCCCTAGTGATAATCTTTGGAATAACTAACAGTCTGGCCATCTTCCAGACAATGATGAACAACATCTTTAGAGACCTCATTGCCAAAGGAATAGTGGTAGTGTACTTGGACAATATCCTCATCTTTACCAGGACTGTTGAACAGCATGCCAAAGCTGTCTAGAGAATACTAGAAATTCTAGTAGAACACAAACTCTGCCTCTACTCAGAGAAGTATAAGTTCTAGAAGGAGTACGTCAAGTATCTAGGCCTGGTGGTATCAGAAAACAAGGTCTCAATGGATTCTGTCAAAGTCACTAAAGTCCAAAAATAGCCTACCCCAGTACATTGGTCTCTTTATCTAGTGAGGCTTAACTTTACCCTCTGTCACCAACCTGGACAATCCATAGGGAAACCAGATATCTTATCTCAGAAACTAGACTACAGCAATAGTAGATCCTCTAATAATGAAAATATAGTATTACTCTATCCAGAGTTCCTGGCCATTTATACCCTAGAAGGAGTAAAACTAACAGAAGTAAAACAGAGCATCCTATCCAAAGTCCACAAGAGTAACCACTCTAGAGACCTAGAAGAACCAGTTACTAAGGCTACCTAAGAACTCCAACATTCTATCTCAAAGACAGTTCATTTGTTAGAATAGTTGAACATAGATGCTTTGCTTTGCTTCTGAGAAAAAGTTTATATTCTCTAGACCTCCAACTTGTGCAGAAAGATAGTCTCTTTGTACTATAACACTAAGGTCGCAGGACACTCCAGTAGATGGAAGATACTAGAGCTAGTATTCCAGAACTATTGGTGGTCCCAGATGTCTAGGTATATAGGATAGTACATGAGCACCTATAATCTCTGTCTCTGCACAAAGCCCTCTAGAAAGCCCCCAGCCAGAGAGCTCTACTCCATTCCAGTACCAGATGCCTGATGGGACACCCTTAGTATTGACTTTGTGATAGAGCTCTCCAAGTCCTCTAAATATGACACCATCATAACAGTGATGGACTCTATATCAAAGAGAGCCCACTTCATTCCAATATACATGATGGTGATTATGGAAGGAGCAACAAGGTTGTTTCTGCACCAGGTATGGAAACTCCATAGACTGCCTAGATGTTATGAGAGCCCCAAACAGGAAAAGGTTTCCCCTGCATTTGAACACTTAATCCAAAACCTCAAAGCATACAATGGAGTAAGGATATAAAGGGTGGGGACGCAGTAAGTCAAAATCACGTGACAAGGTCAGGTGATCATAGAACATTCTGGAAAGAACATGTGATCATGGGACTTTAGGGTACAGCCACTGTAGTAGTAGTATAAGTAGAGCTGTAATCCAACAAAGAACTCCATCAAGTTCTTCTTGAACATCCACCTAGGGTGATCGCTAAGGACATTCACTGTTCACCAATAACACTAGATGTATAATCTCAGACTACAGACCTCAATTTATAGCTCTATTCACAAGGGAACTCTATTGACTACTAGAAATTCAATTAGTCTCCTCTATAGCCTGGCATATGCAAACTGATAGACAAACAGAGCATGTCAATCAGGAGCTTAACTAGTATCTATACCTATTTGTCAATGAGCAACAGGATAACTGGCACAACTTACTACTGATAGCAGAATTCTAGCACAATAACCACGTGCACACCTCTACCCAGCAAACTCCATTTCTACTCGATACTGGATAAATCTCCTATATAGGCTTTGAACCTAGGTAATGCCCCTCTGAACTAGAAATAGTAAACAAGTTCACAGAGCAAATGAAGGTAGCAGTTGAAGAGGCCAAGACTGCAATTTGGAAGGTACAGGAAGACATAACATTGTTATCAATAGGTAGTGAATGCTCTTAGTGATCACCCTAGGTGGATGTTCAAGAAGAACTTGATGGAGTTCTTTGTTGGATTGGACTACTACTTATACAATTTTACAGTAGCTATGCTACTGCTAGTCCATGATCACATGTTCTTCCAGAATGTTCTATGATTACTTGACCTTGTCACATGATTTGGTTACCTAAATTCCCACACTATTTATACCTTGACCTCATTGTATGACTTGAGATTTTGGATTAAGTGTTTAAATGCATGGAAGACCATTTCCTTCTTGGGGCTCTCATAACATAGCCCCCCCCTTCAAGTTTCCTTGTCCCGAGGAATTTTTCCATCGACTCCAGTTTTCATCCCATCTTTTTTCCCTTTCCCTTTTGTACCTCCTTTTTCCCCATCCATATAGCAATTTTGCTGTGAACTCCCTAGGTAATTCCCGACTAAATTCCTTTTTTTCTTCTTCTTGCTCCTATCATCTTAGTTCTTCAACCTCTTCTCCATATATTCTCTCAAACTCTTCTACCAACTCTTTTGCATTTTCCAAGTTCTCTCTACTCTCCCAAGTGTCTTCTTCCACTGTATACCCCTTCCACCTTACCAGAAACTTTTTCTTCCCTCTAACTGTTCTTTTGTTTATGATTTTTTCTACCTCAAATTCCTCTTCTTCTTCAATAATGACTGGTTTTGGTGGTGTCTTCTTCTGCCCTTCTACCTGTGGTTTATAGAATTGTACTCTACTTACGTTAACCACAGGGTGTATTCTAATAGACTTAGGTAGTTCTAACTCTATTGCATTGCTAGAGACAATTCCCTTAACTTTGTAGGGGCCCACAAAATGCTCTGTCAATTTCTCTGATCTCCTCCCCTTCATCTGCCATTTTAAGTCTTTCATACTTAGCAGTACTAAGTCCCCTACTCTGTATTCTTCTTCTTCCCTTCGCCTTCTGTTTGCAAACTTCTTCATTTCTTCCTGCGCTTTTCCTAGTGCTGCTTTTGCTTCCTCCTAGATTTTCTTCATTCTTTCCACAAATTTCCCTGCTGCTTCATACTTCCCCTTTCTCCTTCCTTCAAACCCCATTCTTGGATCCTGACCATAGTTTCGCTTTGAATGGCGATATTTTTGTTGCTGTGTAGATTTTGTTGTTATATGCAAATTCCACTGTTCCTAACCAATCCAGCCACTGCTCTTGTCTATGGTCAATGAATACCCTCAGATACTGCTCTAACTCCTGGTTTATCCTTTCCGTCTGCCCATCGGTTTGGGGGTGATAGGCCGTTGAGAGTTTCGTCTGGATTCCCAATAAGTTATTCAGCTCCTTCATCATTCCTGCCACAAACTGCACTCCTCTATCTGATATGATGCTTTCTGGAAGTCCATGTAACTTCCATACATGATCTTGGAACAGCTTTGCAAGTCCTTCTGCTGATGTTTTTTCCGTTGTGGCTATAAAATGTGCCATTTTGCTAAAGCAGTCACATACTACCAGGATAGCATCGTATCCCTGGGCTAATGGTAGCTTGGTGATAAAGTCTGCCGAGATGTGGCTCCATGGCTTTTCTGGGATAGCATTGGGCATCAGTTTTCCCTGCTGGTGCTTCGCTTCGATTCTTGTACCTTTGACATGCATCGCATCCATCTACATACCTCCCCACCTCCTTTGTTACTCCTGGCCACCAGTAGTTCCTAGTGACCAACTCTGCTGTCTTCCATCTCCTCCATGTCCTCCTACTGGGGTGTCGTGGTGCAATCGTATTATCTCCCCCCTGAGTTCCCCTTCTGGTATGTATATCTTCTCTTCTTTCGTTACTATTCCATCCTCTATTTCCCATTCTTTGTCTTTCAGTGTCTTTATTCCTGCCCTCTTCAGCTCTTCTACTGCTTTCACTACCCTTTCATCCCCTTCCTGCACCCTTTTGATTCTTTCTTTTCAGGTCTTCTTTCTCTACCATTGTTTCGGCTCCCCTAATCCATTCTGGTTTTATCAGTTTCTGGTCCTCGTTGTCCTTTTCCACTCCCTCCTGCCAGTCGGGTCTCCTGCTTAGTCCATCTGCCTTCTCCCATGCTCTTTTCCTGGAATGTGTTTTAATGTAAAATTAAATTGTGATAGGTATAGGGCCCATCTCACTTGTCTACGGTTTAATTTTTGGCTCGTCATAAAATACTGGAGGTTCTTATGGTCTGTCCAGATTTCAAATTCGAGTTTTGCTCCCTCCAAGTAGTGCCTCCATGCTTCTAGACACCTAATAACTGCCAGCATCTCTTTATCATGAATTTTGTAATTTTCACTCTGTAGCGTTCAATGATTTAGAGATGAAGGCCACCGGTCTCCACTTTCCATCCTCACACTTTGTTGACAATACTCCCCCCGTTGCGTAGTCTGAAGCATCTACCTCCACTCTCATCTCCCTATCGATATCTGGAATGGCTAAGACAGGTTCTGTGGTGAATACCACCTTAAGCTTTCAAATACCTCCTCCTGTTCCCCTTCCCATTTCCATTTCTGCTCCTTCCTGACCAGCACATGCAGTGGTGCTGCTATCCTAGCAAAGTCTTTTATAAATCTTCTGTAATAATTGGCGAGGCCTAAAAACTTCTGCACTTCCTTGACTTTTCGGGGTGCTGGCCAGTTTAGTACTCCCTCCACTTTTTCCTTCTGCATTTCTACCCCTCTTGGACCAATTACTACTCCCAGAAATTCTACCTCTCTTACTTTCCATTTACACTTTTCGGGCTTTACAAATAGGTCATTCTCCTCTAACCTTTTTAGTACCTCCTCTACTAACTCATCATGTTCTTCTTCAGTGTCTGTGGCTACCAGGATGTCATCGATAAATGTCGCTGTGTCTCCCTGGTTTATGAGATCTCTGAATAGGTCGTTCATCATCGTTTGGAAGGTAGTGGAGAGTTTGTTAACCCAAAGTACATGACTGTGGGTTCATAAGCTCCAATATGCATTGTAAATGCTGCCTTCCACTCATCTCCCTCTTTGATCCTGACATTATTGTATCCCCTACCTCAGGTCCAGCTTTGTAAACACCTTCCTCTTTCCTACCCCATCCAGTATGTCTGCAATGAGGGGTAAGGGATACCCATTCTTTATCATCCACTGATTTATGTATTGATAGTCCTACACCATTCTCCGTGTACCATCCTTCTTTTGCTACAAAGTGTACTGGTGACTGTTGGGGTGACTTGGAAGGGCAGATGTATCCTTTCCTTAGCTGGTCTTCTACAAATGCTTGCACCTCCTCCCTTTCCTCCCTGGACAGTGAGTATACCTTTCCCTTTTTTGGTGTAAATCCTTCTTTCAACTCTATGGCATGGTCCCAGGTTTTTTGTACTGGCATTCTTTCTGACTTCTTTTTTCCCGAATACCTTCTCCCATCTCCAAAATCTTTTAGGTACCAGTTTTTTCAATGTTTCTTTGTCCTATCCCTCTCCACTTTCTTTACTTCCTTTCTCTTCTCTTCTTGCTTTCTCTTTCCACATATAGGTGGACAGCGCGTTATTTCTACCTCTCCTTTCTCCCAATCTATCTCTGGGTTGTGGGCTGCTAGCCATGGCATTCCCAGTATCACCTCTGTTTTCCCTAAGTTACATACATCCATTCTTGCCCTCTCCACATGTCCTTTGAAGAACATATTGCATTCTACCTGGTGCGTTATGGCTCCTCCTGCATTTACTGTTCCATCTACATTTCTAACTAACAGAGGTTTCTTTAGTTTCTCCATTTTAAACCCCTTTTCTCTGGCAAAGGTTGTGTCCATGAATAGGCCTGTTGCCCCACTATCTAGCAGTGCTCTTACTGTACCCCTTCATGGTTTTCCAGCTTCTCTAACCCCACCTTCATCCAAACTTCTCTTAGTGGTCGTAGAGTGCGCCGTACATCTCTTACTCTCTCAGTTGTATTGGTGCAATTGAATTTATTTCCCAGCTTTTCTGGGCACAATACACTGTACAGATTATTGGAGGCCAGCCAAGAGCTCACTGTCCTCCATTTTCTTTTGCCAACTCCTGCAGCGTTTCCACTACTCTTCCTTTATGCCTTTCCCAACAATTTTTGGCCATGTGGCCCCACTTTCCACACACGTAGCATGTCCTGTCTCCTCCTCTTCCTCTATCTATATCCATTGCATTTGGATCTCTCCTTGGACCCACTTGAGTTCCCCCTCTATTGAACGTATTTCCTCCTCCTCCTCCTCTGTACCCTCCTCCCGTTCTCCATGTTATTTGCCCCCCTCTTCCCCCATATGATCCTCCCCCTCTAGGCTGTGCATTTCCCCCTGGGCATGCCGCATTCCTCCCCAACATCCTCTCTTCTATTCTGCTTTGTCTCTGATTTCTATCCAGCCTCACCGCTCTTTCTTGCCACTCTCCAATGGTGGTTGGTGGTTCTTCTGCTTCTGCAAGTTTCCTCCTAATACTTCCATTCAACCCTCTCTTGAATTCTTCAATGAGAGGTCTTCCCTCATAGCCACTCCCCCTGGCGACCTTTTTGAATTCCTGCACATACTTGTCGCAGGTTCTTCCTCCTTGTTCAATTGTTCTTAGCTGTTCTATTTTCCTTCTTCCTCCGATGTCTCCCCAAAGTCATTCCTTATCTTTTGTAAACAGTGCTCCACTGATTCCACCTCTGACTCTCCCTTAGCCAGCTCATCCAACAAGTTATCCTTCTATGCCTCTGCTATTCCTCCCTGCACATATGACAATACCCAGGCCACCTGGGTTGCTGCTGCTTCTTCTGTCATCTTCATCCTAATGTATAGGCGAGCCGTGTTAACGAACGCGCTCACCTCTTCCATCCTTCCACTGAAAACTTGAGGTCTTGCAACCTCCACTCTGCTCCCTTGTTGCTGAAGGAGCATGGTATTGACCTGCTGCTGCAGGGTTGCAATCATGGCGAGGAGTTGCTCCTCTCTGGTTTGGAGGGGGGGGTGGGTACTGAAGGGTGTTCCCCCTGTTGCTGTTGTTGTTGGCGAGACATTGGTGATGGCTGATGGTGATGGTGATGGTGATGGTGATGTTTCCTCGTAGGAGGATGAGTGGTCTTCTTTGTCTGTACTTATGACTGACTACTGACTAAGAAGGGTGAAACAATATTATCCCTAAGAAGGGAATCTCTAAGCTAGATGGGCCTTTAAGAGGTTTCCTGTCATTCCCCTGCATAGACCAATCACAATGGATTGGTAGCATGGAGCTGATAGTGAAGAGCTAATTATAAGCCCACTTGATATAGAGGTCAGGTCTCGGGCAGGGACACGAGCTTTGTCCAGGCCATCTATCCACTGTCCCTAACTGACAGTGAAGTCCCCTTTACAGCTAGGGCCGCTATCCAAGAGGCTTGAGAGTGCTGTGCTCTCTAGCAAGGAAAGAGTATGGAATAAGTGTGGTAGGGGAAATCACTCGCAGGGGCCGGTATGAAGCCAACTACACCTTTAAGTGATTTTGAGCAGGGTTCAAGGTGAAACAGTGCTCAGATGTGGTATTGAGTTCTTGTGTTATCAATAGGCAGTGAATGCTCTTAGTGATCACCCTAGGTGGATGTTCAAGAAGAACTCGATGGAGTTCTTTCTTGGATTGGACTACTACTTATACTATTTTACAGTGGCTGTACTACTACTAGTCCATAGTCATATGATCTTCCAGAATGTTCTATGTCACCTGATCTTGTCACATGATTTGATTACCTAAGCTCCCATACTATTTATTCCTTAACCCCATTGTATGACTTGAGATTTTGGATGAAGTGTTTGAATGCATGGGAAACTGTTTCCTTTTTGGGGCTCTCATAACACTAAATATGTGGTATCAGGTCCTAATTACATACTAAAGAGTTTATGGGGATAAATCAAGAATGAAGATATTAAAAAGATAATATAGAAACTTAGTGCAGTAAAGCAAGGTAAAAGTGTTCAAAAAGAGTGTAAGCTCAATCTAGATCCATCTCATATAGGATCCCTAAGGTGCCAACTTTTATGTACTGTAACAAGCTCACTATCAAAGTAGTTAATAAACCACTCCTGGGCCTTACTACACTCAACCAAGCCTTTATCTGCACTTCCAACACCGAATCTTATGGGTGTGATATGATCTGAGTTGATGGCTGGCCAGGCTTTTCAAGTCTGCTATCTTAGAGAAGGTTGTCTGTTACAAACTTCATTTGGACTATAACTCCAGGAGTACTTGATCAATTTCAACAATCTAAATGGATACTGAAAGCCCTTAAGAAGACCTTTCAAATGGTACCAAAAGTGTTTCAAGGCAATCAGTATTTGCTGAGTTATTAGCAGATCAGTTAGCAATCACCAAGTCACTAGACACTAAATTGCTGATATCTCAGGAACTGCTTGATGTAATTGTTTGCTTCAATAACTATTGTGAAGCTCTCTTCAATGTGCTTCTTTTGGCTATGAGTAGACCCCAAGACAATAAGATCCCATGGAGATACAAGGTCCTCAATATTTGTATATGATACTGATCTTTACCTATAGATTATCATCTGTCCTTGAATAGAACAAAGGACTGCCCTAAGACAGTTAGGTTATCTCTATTTCAAGAACAATAGCACTCCTATATGTAGAACAATAGGTAGTGATCATGTGGTAGGCTGTTCTAGTATACAGACCACTACAATCATGTATTTAAAGACTATATGTCTGAGAATAAACTTCAGACTTAACAACATCTTTTGCTACTGTCTAAACTTTGCTTTTTTGAGCCTTTTTATTATTAAATCATCAACTCACAAATCAGTAAGTAGCTATTTAAGATAGTCTTGTCTCCAGAAAGAGTAAGGGTATAGAGTGAATTTACCTCAACCACCCAACCACTTTCACTTAGAACTCATACAAGTGCCATAAGATAACTCTAGAGCCCTTGAGATGGTGGCAGGTGTCAAGATTACATGCCCTCTCTTGCTGGCTCCCTGAGTGTTATATTAAAATTACAAATTGATAAGACTCAATAAAAAAATGAATAGAAAAGAAAAATGCTTCTTCTTCTAGTCTCTCTCACTTCTCTCCTTCACAACTGCACCATGTAGATATGTCCAACATTGCCTCCCATCCTACCATGCCAGCCTATTACTACCTTGTACTCCTGCTCTACCTCTATACTACTACTTCCTATCAACATCTCCTGACCTCCCAACCAGCTACTTCCTATCCAAGTACAGTCTAGAAACTAGCTTTAACATATGTGAGTGTCCCAGCTTACAATATCATTGTATACTATATCTACTTCTTGGTTGAGTCTAGCAGTAATGAGATCACAAGTCATTGATAAACTTTTGATTTGTTGTTTTGGCATCATATTCATCTAAGTCTGTTCTAGATTAAAAGTCTATAGTATTCCAAAGGTGTTCCAGAGTTTCTGAGTTGTAGAGCATTAACATTGATAGTCTGTCTCTAAAACCTAATACTAGCTTATCAGTCTTGCCTTCTGAGGTATGTGCTATTAAGCAAGTAACAGCTTGATAACCATTTGATAGGAGTGACCTTTGGTAGTCTTTTATACATCTAAGAGCTTGTAGGAGGTTTCTAGGATGAACTCAGATACTAAATTCAAGGGTATAAAGTATATTCTATATTATATTTCTGTAGAAAATTCATTGGTGGTATAACAACATTCAAGTATTTCTGGGGTTTATGTAAGGGCAACCAGAGTGAAGTGGACTCCAGAAGTATCCTTAGTAATATTACAGCTCCTAAGCATATTACAACTTACCTCTAGGAGAATTCTTAGAGCTTGGAATAAAGTTCCTGGAAGCATACTCTACAATATATATACTGCTATAGTAATGTATTTCTAATCCTATAGTTCTATCTAGCAGGGTCAGGAATTACCAAGTTAAGCTAAGGCAATTAAATATTACATAGTAATATTTAATTAGGTATAGGGTTATTCTGGGAGATCAGTCTAAAGTTCTAGAGGTAGCATTGGTAGAGTTCCCTTATACTCACCCTCTCTTTAAGATTGCTGTATCTTGAAGCAATCACTCTGGATTTGAAAATCATATTAAAGTCCATCTGGCAGATATATCTGGAGACTATGGGATATTTGCAATAGTATTCTACTATGAGGTCTAGGACTGAAATGTTGGAGACTGCTTCCCAAGAGTTGTACTCTCTACTATATCCCTTCTATTTCACCAAAAACTGAAATCTTCTCCAATGCTAGTGATTGTCCAGGATTTCCTCTACTTTCCATTCTTTCTCTCCATCAATGATAACTGGTAGTAGTGGAGGGTCCAATCTTTGTCCTGGTATGGGATCATCCAGAGTAACAGATAGTTTCACTATACTGAATATAGGGTGGAGTTTCTTCATTGTATGTGATAGCTTGAGTCAATAGGCTAGAAGTTCTACTTGGTGTTCTACTATGAATGATCTGAGACAACAATGAGACAGTTTTGGAGATGGACAAGTAGTCTTGATATTGGATATGTTAAGAAATACTCAGTCTCTAGGGTAAAACACTGGAGTTGGAGATCTTCTTTGGTTGTAGTACCTCATTATATCCTCTTGCACCTTTTAAATTGCAGACTTGGCCTCTTCAACTACTGCTTTCATTCATTCTGTAAACTTATTTACTGTTTTTAGTCTGGAGGATTGCTGCCTAGGTTCAAAGCCCATATAAGGAGTGCATCCAGTGTTGAGCAGGAATAGAGTCTGCTAGGTAGATACATGTACATGATTGTTGTGCTGGAACTCTGCCATGGGCAGCAAATTGTACCAATTGTCCTGCCTCTCATTGACAAAGAGTTGCAGGTACTGATCTAGTTCTTAGTTGATGTACTCCATCTGTCCATTGGTCTGTGGATGCCAAGTAGTAAAGGAAGCTAGCTGCACTTCTAGCAGTTGGTAGAGTTCCCTGGTGAAGAGTACCATAAACTGGGGTCCATGGTCTAAAATTACACATTGGAGCAGCCTGTGTGTTATCAATAGACAGTGAATGTCCTTAGTGATCACCCTAGGTGGATGTTCAAGAAGAACTCGATAGAGTTCTTTGCTGGATTGCAGCTCTACTTATACTACTACTACAGTGGCTGTACCCTAGAGTCCCACAATCACATGTTCTTTCCAGAATGTTCTACAATCACCTGACCTTGTCACATGATTTGACTTACTGAGTCCCCACCCTATTTATATCCTTACTCCATTGTATGTTTTGAGGTTTTGGATTAAGTGTTCAAATGTGTGGGAAACCTTTTCCTGTTTGGGGCTCTCATAACACTGTGGAGCTTCTATATGTTATGGAGAAATAGTCTAGCAGCCCCTTCCACAGTTACCATCATGTGTATTGGAATAAAGTGAGCTCTTTTTGACACAGAGTTGACTACAGTCATGACAGTGTTATATCCAGAGGATTTGGAAAGCTCTACCATGAAGTCAACACTAAGCATGTCCCACCTTGTCTTGGGCACTGGAAAAGAGTGCAACTCTCCAATCAGAGGGTGTTGTGTTGTCTTCGTATAGAGATATAGATTGTAAGTGCTGACATACTGTCCAATGTACCTAGACATTCGAGGCCACCAGTAGTTGTGAGATACCAACTCTAGTGTCTTCCACCATCTGGAATGTCTAGCAATTTTTATATCATGGCAGAGAGCAACAATCTTTTTGCACAAGTGCAGAGTCTAGGGAATGTAGATCTTCTGTTATTGGTGAACAGTGAATGTCCTTAGCGATCACCCTAGGTGGATGTTCAAGAAGAACTCGATGGAGTTCTTCGTTGGATTGCAGCCCTACTTATACTACTACTACAGTGGCTGTACCCTAAAGTCCCATGATCACATGTTCTTTCCAGAATGTTCTATGATCACCTGACCTTGTCACGTGATTTTGACTTACTGCGTCCCCACCCTTTTATATCCTTACTCCATTGTATGCTTTGAGGTTTTGGATTAAGTGTTCAAATGCAGGGGAAACCTTTTCCTGTTTGGGGCTCTCATAACATGGCCCCCCCTTCAAGTTTCCTCGTCCCGAGGAATTTTTCCATCGATACCAATTTTTGTCCCATCTCTTTTCCCTCTCTCTTTCGTACTTCTTCTCCCCCAACCATATAGTAGTTTCGCTGTGAATTCCCTAGGTAATTCCCGATTGAACTCCTTTTCTTCTTCTTCTTGCTCCTGTCACCTTAGTTCTTCGGCCTCTTCCCTGTGCTCCCTCTCGAACTCTTCTACCAGCTCCTTTGCATTTTCCAGGTTTTCCCTATTTTCCCAGGTATCCTCTCCTGCCATGTAGCCTTTCCACCTCACCAGGAACTTTTCCTTCCCTCTAACCATCCTTTTGTTTAAGATTTTTTCCACTTCAAATTCCTCTTCTCCTTCGATGATAACCGGCTTTGGTGGTATCTTCTTTTGTCCCTTTACCTGTGATTTGTAGAGTCGTACTCTACTTACGTTGACTACAGGGTGTATTTTGATAGAATCGGGCAGCTCTAATTCTATTGCATTACTTGAGATGATTCCCTTTACTTTGTAAGGGCCTACAAAGCGTTCGGTCAGCTTTTCCGACCTTCTCCCTTTCATCTGCCATTTTAGGTCCCTCGTATTTAGCAGCACTAAGTCCCCTACTTTGTACTCCTCTCCCTTTCCTCGTTTCCTGTCTCCAAACCTTTTCATTTCCTCCTGTGCTTTTCCTAATGCTGCTTTGGCCTCCTCCTGGATTTTCTTCATTTTTTCTACGAATTTTCCTGCTGCTTCATACTTCCCCTTTCTTCTTCCCTCAAATCCCATCCTCGGGTCTTGACCGTAGTTTGCCTTGAATGGCGATGTTTTTGTAGCTGCATGGATTTTGTTGTTATATGTGAACTCCGCCGTTCCTAACCAATCCGGCCACTGCTCTTGTCTATGATCAATGAAGACCCTTAGATATTGCTCTAACTCCTGGTTTATCCTCTCCGTTTGCCCATCCGTTTGAGGGTGATAGGCTGTTGAGAGTTTTGTCTGAATTCCCAGCAAGTTATTTAGCTCCTTCATCATTCCCGCTGCAAACTGCACTCCCCTGTCTGATATAATGCTCTCAGGAAGTCCATGCAATTTCCATATGTGGTCCCAAAACAGCTTTGCGAGTCCTTCCGCTGATGTTTTTTCCGTTGTTGCTATAAAATGTGCCATTTTGCTAAAGCGGTCACATACTACTAAGATTGCATCATATCCCTGGGCTAGTGGCAGTTTGGTGATAAAGTCTGCCGATATGTGGCTCCATGGCTTTTCTGGGATTGCATTGGGCATTAGTTTTCCCGCTGGTGCTTCGCTTCGATTCTTGTATCTTTGACACATATCACATCCATCTACATATCTTCCCACCTCCTTCGTTACTCCTGGCCACCAGTAGTTCCTGACAATTAATTCTGTTGTTTTCCACCTCCCCCCATGCCCTCCTACTGGGGTGTCATGGTGTAGTTGTATTATTTCTCTCCTGAGGTCTCCTTCCAGTACGTATATTCTTCCTTCCTTTAATACTATCCCATCCTCGATTTCCCACTCTTCATCTTTTAGTGCTTTTATTCCTGCCCTTTTTAACTCCTCTACTGCTTTTACTATCCTCTCGTCCCCTTCCTGTGCCTTTCTGATTCTTTCTCTTAGGTTTTCTTCCTCCACCAACATTTCTACCCCCCTAATCCACTCTGGTTTTATCAGCTTCTGGTCTTCATTATCTCTTTCCACCCCCTCCTGCCAGTCTGGTCTCCTGCTTAATCCATCCGCCTTTCCCATGCTTTTTCCTGGAACGTGTTTTAACATGAAGTTAAATCGTAATAGGTATAGGGCCCTATCTTGCTTGTCTGCGGTTTAACTTTTGACTTGTCATAAAATACTAAAGGTTCTTATGGTCTGTCCAGATTTCAAATTCAAGTTTTGCTCCCTCTAAGTAGTGCCTCCATGCTTCTAGGCACCTTATAACTGCCAGCATTTCTTTATTGTGAATTTCGTAATTTCGTTCTGTGGTATTCAGCGATTTAGAAATGAAGGCCACTGGCCTCCACTTCCCATCTTCACACTTTGTCGACAACACTCCTCCTGTCGCATAGTCTGAGGCATCTGCTTCCACTCTCATTTCCTTATCAATGTCCAGGGATGGCCAGAACGGGCTCTGTGGTGAACCCTGCTTTAAGGTTTTCAAACGCTTCCTCCTGTTCCTTCTCCCATTTCCACTTTTGTTCTTTTCTGACTAGCACGTGTAGCGGTGCTGCTATCCTAGCAAAGTCCTTTATAAACCTCCTGTAGTAGTTGGCGAGGCCTAGGAATTTTTGTACTTCTTTGACGTTCCTAGGTGCCGGCCAGTTCAGGACTCCTTCCACCTTCTCCCTTTGCATCTCCACTCCTTTTGGACCGATTACTACTCCCAGGAACTCTACTTCTCTTACTTTCCATTTGCATTTCTCTGGTTTCACAAACAGATCGTTCTCTTCCAATCTCTTTAGGACTTCCTCCACCAACTCATCATGTCCCTCTTCCATATCTGTGGCTACTAAAATATCGTCAATGAAGGTCGCTGTGTCCCCTTGGTTTATGAGGTCCCTGAACAGGTCATTCATCATTGCTTGGAAGGTGGCGGGGGAGTTTGTCAACCCAAAATACATGACCATGGGTTCATATGCTCCGATGTGTGTTGTGAACGCTGCCTTCCATTTCGTCTCCCTCCCTGATTCTGACGTTATTGTATCCCCATCTCAAATCCAACTTTGTAAACACCTTTCTCTTTCCTACTCCATCCAATATATCTGCAATGAGGGGTAAAGGGTACCCATTTTTTATCGTCCACTGGTTTATGTGTCGATAGTCTTGTACCATTCTCCGTGTGCCATCTTTCTTCGCCACAAAGTGTACTGGCGATGTCTGGGGTGACTTGGAGGGTCGGATATATCCCTTCCTCAACTGGTCTTCCACAAATGCCTGTACTTCCTCTCTTTCCTCTCTCGATAGTGAATATACTTTCCCCTTTCTTGGCGTAAATCCCTCCTTTAATTCTATGGCATGGTCCCAGGTTTTTCGTACTGGCATCCTTTCCGACTCCTTTTTTCCAAATGTTTTCTTCCACTTCCAAAATCTCCTGGGCACCAGCCTTTTTAACACTTCCTCGTCCTCATCCCTTTCCGTCTTTCTTACTTCCTTCTCCTTTACTTCTTGCTTTCTTCTTCCACATATAGGTGGGCAACGTGTCATCTTCACTTCTCCTTTCTCCCAATCTATTTCTGGATTATGGGCTGCTAACCATGGCATTCCCAGTATTAACTCGGTCTTCCCTAAGTTGCATACATCCATTCTGGCTCTTTCCATATGTCCCTTAAAGAACATATTGCACTCGACCTGGTGCGTTATAGCCCCCCCTGCGTTTGCTGTTCCATCCACATTCCTAACTAAGAGGGGTTTTTTCAACTTCTCCATTTTAAACCCTTTTTCCTTTGCAAAGGTCATGTCCATGAACAGACCTGTCGCCCGCTGTCTAGTAATGCTTTCACTGCTATTCCTTCATGACTTTCCAACTTCTCTAACCCTACTTTCAACCAAACTTCCCTTAATGGTCATAGTGTGCGTCGTACGTCCCTTACTCTCTCAGTCGTATTGATGGAGTTCAATTTATTGCCCAATTTTTCTGGGCGCAATACACTGTATACATTATTGGAGGCCAGCCGAGAGCTCACTGTCCTCCATTTTCTTTTGCCGACTCCTGCGGCATTTCTACTACCCTTCCCTTATGTCTTTCCCAGCAGTTTTTGGCCATATGGCCCCACTTTCCACACACATAGCACGTCCTGTCTCCTCCCCTTCCTCTGTCCACGTCCATTGCATTGGGGTCTCTCCTTGGACCCGTTTGAGCTCCTCCTCTATTAGACGCATTTCCTCCTCCTCCCCCTCTGTATCCTCCTCCTGTTCTCCATGTTATCTGCCCCCCTCTTCCCCCATACGATCCTCCCCCTCTAGGCTGCGCATTTCCCCCTGGGCACGCCGTGTTCCTCCCCAATACTCTTTCTTCTGCCCTGCTTTGTCTCTGGTTTCTATCCAGTCTCACTGCTCTTTCTTGCCACTCCCCAATGGTGGTTGGCGGTTCCTCTGCTTCCGCTAGCTTCCTCCTGATGGCCCCATTTAGTCCTCTTTTAAATTCCTCGATGAGGGGTCTTCCCTCATAGCTGCTTCCTCTGGCAACCTTTTTGAATTCCTGCACATATTCGTCGCAGGTTCTCCCTCCCTGCTCAATCGTCCTTAGTTGCTCTATTTTTCTCTCCTCCTCCGATGTCTCCCCAAAGTCGTTCCTTATTTTTGCAAATAACTGCTCTGCTGATTCCACCTCTGACTCTCCTTTTGCCAACTCATCCAACAGGTTATCCTTCCATGCTTCTGCTATTCCCCCCTGCACGTATGATAATACCCAGGCCACCTGGGTTGCTGCTGCTTCCTCTGTCATCTTCATCCTAATGTATAGGCAGGCCACGTTAACGAACGCGCTCACCTCTTCCATCCTTCCATTGAAAACTTGAGGTCTTGCAACCTCCACTCTGCTCCCTTGCTGTTGGAGGAGCATGGTATTGACCTGCTGCTGCAGGGTTGCAATCATGGCAAGGAGTTGCTCCTCTCTGGTTTGGGGGGGGGCGGGTGCTGAAGGGTGTTCCCCCTGTTGCTGTTGTTGTTGACGAGACATTGATGATGGTGATGGTGATGGTGATGTTGATGTTGATGTTTCCTCGTAGGAGGACGAACAGTCTTCTTCGTCTGTACTTATGGCTAACTACCAACTAAGAAGGGTGAAACGATATTATCCCTAAGAAGGGAATCTCTAAACTAGACAGGCCTTTAAGAGGTTTTCCGTCGTTCCCCTGCGTAGACCGATCACAATGGATTGGTAGCACGGAGCTGATAGTGAAGAACTAATTACGAGCCCACTCGATATGGAGGTCAGGTCTCAGGCAGGGACACGAGCTTTGTCCAGGCCATCTACCCACTGTCCCTAACTGACAGTGAAGTCCCCTTTACAGCTAGGGCCCGCTATCCAAGAGGCTTGAGAGCGCTGTGCTCCCTAGCGAGGAAGAGTGTGGAGTAAATGTGATGGGGAAAATCACTCGCGGGGCCGGTATGAAGCCAACTGCACCTTTAAGTGATTTTTTGAGCAGGGTTCGAGGTGAACAGTGCTCGGATGTGGTATCGAGTTCTTATGTTATCGGTGAACAGTGAATGTCCTTAGCGATCACCCTAGGTGGATGTTCAAGAAGAACTCGATGGAGTTCTTTGTTGGATTGCAGCCCTACTTATACTACTACTACAGTGGCTGTACCCTAAAGTCCCACAATCACATGTTCTTTCCAGAATGTTCTATGATCACCTGACCTTGTCACGTGATTTTGACTTACTGCGTCCCCACCCTTTATATCCTTACTCCATTGTATGCTTTGAGGTTTTGGATTAAGTGTTCAAATGCGGGGAAACCTTTTCCTGTTTGGGGCTCTCATAACATATATCTAAGGATAAACCTCAGACTTAACAACATCTTTTGCTGCTTGTCTAACTTTGCTTTTTTGAACACTTTGATTATCAAATCAAGTAATCACAAATCAGTAAGTGGCCATTTGTGATAAAGACCATCTGCTCTTCTATCAAGTTGTTATATTGTAGACTAGGACCTTTCTCTGTAGAGCAC